>JBCEWC010014776.1:0-14145 GCA_038996855.1 Solanum aculeatissimum
TTAAAAGGTGCTTACGCCATAAACTGGTTTAAATTATTATAAATTCATTATTCAGTTATGATTAATATGTCGCGTATGAAACTCTTAATATTTTGCAAGTATTATGTAAGCCTAGAATTTATAGTATTGGCATCCTCTCACGAGGGTTGTCACATACCATGTGTGCCCTTGTCATCTAGCTGTGTCATAGAATCATGTGCACTTGCATGGCATACCCGTATACTTAGTGCATTATATGTGCTAATCCATACTCTTTGTCTACATGTTCTAACCATGTAGGGACCGGAGATGACTTCCTTCTACCTTTGGACGTCTAGTGAAGGCTTTGAAGTATTGCTTGTGGTGAGCCCTATACTCCGAGGGAAACACCCACTTTAATCTACTTTGTGTCTTTATTTTATATTTCTTTATCTTATGACTTGAGGGTGTGCCCGAAATATGTTGAGGCCTTGGCTCATCTTATGTAGAGGCATTGTTGGACATATCAAACTTTATTATACGTTATGCTATGTGATACTTGAAATAATATGACTACCTATGTTCGACAATGGTTCCTTATGTTATGATTTCGTTTTCACTTATGGTATTGTGATTGTTGGATTGGGATTGTGCTTATGTGGAAAGTCCCTAACCCTTCTCACCCCCATAGCTTGAGTCATACTTACCCTCCCCTTAGAACGTAATTGCTATGTGCTATGTAATTCATGCTTATCCCATTCCCGATAACATTCCCATAGCTTGAGCAAAAAGCCCCAGAATCCCCTAGATTTATGTGCTACTTGTTATGTTTACGCATTTCCAAGATGATGATGTGTGTGATGATGCTATGATGGCTTGATCAAGGATTCTTGAGTTCTCTTTCGCCATGTCACATCTCTTCCCCACTCACGGGTCATGACAAAGATGGTATCAAAGCCCTAGGTCTGTAAATAATCCTTTGAGTCCAACATGCCGCGTCAATTAGAGTCTTGTTCATGGGTGAGATACGCGTCATACCTATGAATGAGAGGCTATGATGATGTTCTAGGAATTTTCTCATTTCATTGTCCCTTATGTCGTGCTATGAGCTGTTATGAAAAGTTTCATAAAATTGGGTGTTCTTGTTAATCTTTTAGAAGAGCTCCCCTTCCCAAACAAGCTCCTAATCATGAGGAACAAGCCCCTCATGAGCCTGTGGAGGAACATGTGACTCACGCTGAATTTTAGAATATGGTATCTATGTTGGCTCATGTGGTGGCTAATCAAGCCCAGCCAATAAATCCCATGAATTGTGGCACTCTATCTTCTAGGGTGAGAGACTTCACCCGGATAAACCCTTCAGATTTCTTTGGTTCGAAGGTTGATGATGATGCCCAGGAATTCATTGATGATCTTACAAAAATGCTAACTATTATGGGTGTCAATTCTGAGGAAAAAGCGGAGTTGGTTGTGTATCAGTTGAAAGATATAGCTCAAGTGTGGTACAATCAGTGGTTGGTGGAAAGAACTAAAGGTGTTAAGGTTGGTTGGGGGGAGTTCAAGATGACTTTTCTAGACCATTTCTTTCCCCTCGAACTTGGAGAAGCCAAGATGACTGAGTTTATCAATCTCCGGCAATGTAGCATGTCCGTGAGGGATTATTCCCTCAAGTTATCCAAGCTCTCAAAGTATGCTCCCACGTTAGTGGCGGATCCCCATGCAAGGATACAAAAATTCATTTCTGGTTCCTCTGATTTTGTTATGAAAGAGTGTTGTACCGCTATGTTTATTGGGGATATGGACATCTCCAGGCTCATGACTTATGCTGAATAAATTGAGGGTGAGAAGCTCTAGGAGATGAGGGTGAATGAATCCAAGAGGACCCGGTTCGATGGTGAGTTCTCTAACTCTAAGGGTGGTGGCAGATTTGGTCTATTCTAACAAGGACAAGGTTTAAATATGATGTTTGCTAACCAAAGGATGCCCCCCCTAAGGTAAAAATTGAGGGTGGTCCACGAGCTCCCCGTTACGGTCATTGTGGGAAAAATCATTTGGGTGAGTGTAGGAAGGTTTTGGGTGCTTGCTTTGGGTGTAGAAGTATGGATCAAATGATTTCCAACTGTCCAAAGATCATGAAGAAAGATCAAGTGGCTCCGGGTGGTCAAGGGCAGCCGAAATCTCAAGCGGGTGGTGCTCCCTGAAACCATAGGTTTTATGCTCTTCATGCCCGACAGGAGGTGGATGAGGCTCTGGACGTCGTGACTGGTATGTTAAAAGTCTTTGATTTTGATGTTTATTATTTACTTGATCCGAGTACAAATTTATCTTTTGTGACTCCTCTGTTGGCTATTAAATTTTGTTTGAGTCCTGAAACTTTGAGAGAACTTTATTCGGTGTATACTCTCGTAAGTGAGTCTATCATCACCCGAAAAATGTATCGGGGTTGCCCTATTTCTGTTTTGCATACAGTTTTCCATAATGATCTTGTAAAGCTATAGATGTATGACTTTGATGTTATTCATGGGATGGATTAGTTGCATGCCCCATATGCCTTTGTTGATTGTAGAACTAGGTAAGTCAAATTCAAAATTCCTAATGAGCCCTTATTAGAATGGAAGGGTAGTGATTTCGTGATTAGGGGTCGGTTTATTTCCTACCTCAAAGCCCGGAGAATGTTTTGCAAAGGGTGCATCTATCATATTGTAAGGGTTAGAGACGTGGAGGGTGAGTCACCGATGCTTGAATCGGTTTCGGTGGTTAATGAATTTCTCAATGTGTTTCTCAAAGACTTGCCCAACATTCCTCCCGATAGAGAAGTAGATTTTGGCATAGATCTTCTTTCGGATACTCAACCTATCTCCATTCCTCCCTACTAAATGGCTCCGATTGATTTAAAGAAGTTGAAGGATAAGTTGAAAGATTTGTTAGAGAAGGGTTATATTAGGTCGAGTAGTTCATTTTGGGGCGCTCCCATATTATTTGTGAGGAAGCAGGATGGTTCACTCCAAATGTGTATCAATTATTGATAGTTGAATAAGGTGACCGTCAAGAATGGGTACCCGTTGACCAAAATTGATGACTTGTTTGATCAATTCCAAGGGGCCACTCATTTCTTTAAAATAGATCTCTGTTCGGATTACCATAAGTTGAAGGTAAGGGAGTGTGATATTCCAAAGACAGCTTTCCAGACTTGTTATGGGCATTTTGAATTTGTGGTAATGTCGTTTGGTTTAACCAATTCTCCGATGGTATTTATGGATCTCACGAACCGGGTGTTCAAGCTATTTCTTGATAATATATTGGTGGTATTCATTGATGATATCCTGATTTACTCCCGAAGTTAGCGGGAACATATGGATCACTTGAGGTTGGTGCTTCAAACCTTGAGGGAGAAGCAATTGTTTGCCAAGTTTATTAAGTGGGAGTTTTGGTTGGGAGAAGTTGCATTCCTTGGTCACGTGGTGTCTGGTAATGGTATTAAGGTTGATCCTAAGAAGACCAAAGCGATGAAGGATTGGCCTAGACCGTTGACCACTTCAGATATTCAAAATTTCCTTGGGTTGGCCGATTACTATCGAAGATTTTTTGAAGGGTTTTCTTCCATTTCATCCCCATTGATTAAGTTGGCCCAGAAGAAGGCTAAGTTTGTGTGGTCAAGTGAGTGTGAGAAGAGTTTTCAGACTTTGAAGGACCGACTCATACCGACTCTGATTTTGACCTTGTCCAATGGGTTAGATGGGTTTGTGGTGTATTGTGATGCTTCGCAGATTGGGTTGGGATGCATACTTATGCAACATGGTAAGGTGATAGCTTATGCATCTCAAAAATTGATGTTTCATGAGCAAAATTATCCAACTCATGATCTCAAGTTAGTGGCGGTAGTGTTTGCTTTAAAGATTTGGAGACACTACTTGTATGGGGTTCACATTGATATTTTCACCGATCATAAAAGTTTGTAATATGTGTTCACACGAAGGGATCTTAACTTGAGATAAAGGAGATGGTTGGAACTTCTCAAGGATTATGACATAAATGTCCTCTATCATCCCGGCAAGGCGAATGTCGTGGCGGATGCCCTTAATAGGCTATCTATGAAAAGTGTGTCGCATGTGGACAAAGGGAAGAAGGAGATAGTAAAGGACGTGACCGTTTGGCTAGATAAGGTGTTAGGTTGACCAACTCGGAAGAGGGTGGTATTCTTGTTCAAAGCGGATCCGAATCTTCGGTGGTGGTTGATGTTAAGACAAAGAAAGATTTAGACCCTTCCTTGGTTGAATTAAAGAAGTTGGTTGCAGAGGGGAAGAATGAGGTTTTCTCCCAAGGGGGAGATGGTGTGCTATGGTATCAAAACCGATTATGCATTCCAAATGTCGATAGCCTAAGAGAGGTTATTATGATTGAAGCTCATAATTCCTAATATTCCATTCATCTGGGATCTTCTAAGATGCATCAAGATGTGAGAGAGTTGTATTGGTGGCATGGCATGAAGAGGGACATAGCCAAGTTCGTGTTGGAATGTCCGCATTGCCAACAAGTGAAGGTTGAACATCAAAGGCTCGGTTGGTTGGCCCAAGATATTGTGATTCCTATTGGAAGTGGGAAGATGTGAATATGGATTTTGTGGTTGGGTTACACCGTACCCGTAGACAGTTTGACTCAATATGGGTGGTTATTGACGGAATGACTAAGTCGGCTCATTTCTTACCGGTCAAGACTACTTATAGTGCCGAAGAGTATGCAAAAATGTACATCCGGGAGTTGGTAAGATTATATGGTATACCGAGATCAATCATATCGGATCGTGGTACTCAATTTACTTCTCACTTTTAGAGGTTATTTCAAAGGGGACTTGGTACTAAGATCAAATTATGTATGGTGTTCCATCCCCAAACCGATGGATAAGCCGAGAGGACAATTCAAACCTTGGAGGATATGTTAAGGGATAGTGTGTTGGAGTTCAAGGGAAATTAGGATGATCATCTGCCACTTATTGAGTTTCCCTACAATAATAGTTTCCATGCTAGCATCGGTATGGCTCCATTCAAAGCTTTGTATGGTAGGAGGTGTAGATCTTCGATAGAGTGGTTTAAAATAGGTGAGGCAGCGTTGTTGGGTCCGGATTTGTTATTGAATCCATAGAAAAGGTGAAGTTGATTAGGGAGAGATTGAGGACGGCTCAAAGTCGTCAAAAATCTTATTCAGATGTTAGGAAATGAGACCTCGAATTTCATGTGGTTGATTGGGTTTATATGAAGGTATCTCCTATGAAGGGCGTCATGCGATTTGGCTAAAAGGGCAAGTTGAGCCCTCGGTACGTCGGACCATGTGAGGTAGTTAAGCGAATTGGAAATGTTGTTTATAGGTTGTATTTGGCTTCGGAGATGAGTTCTATTAATTCGGTGTTCCATGTTTCGATGTTGAGGAAATTAATTGGTGACCCTAGGGAAATTACACCTTTGGAGGGTGTGACAGTTGAGGAGAATTTGACTTATGAAGAAGTATCGGTTGAGATCTTGGATAGGCAAATCAAGTGACTTCATAACAAGGAGGTAGCTTCGGTCAAGGTACATTAGAGAAACCAACAAGTGGAGAGCGCTACGTGGAAAGAGGAGTCGTACATGATGAAGTGATATCCTTATCTATTCCAATCAACTCAAGCCTAAGGTACTAGGTTCTATCTTTTCTAATGGTCCTAGTTCTTTATTTCTTGAGTTCATGACATTGCATGCATACATGAGCACGAAAATGATTTGAATGATGCTTTGATATGAGTTTTAATGGTTTTGAAAAAAATGATGCATGATCCGTTGTGAGTTGTGTTGATAATGTTTCTTTCTTGATTAAATCCTTCAAGCTTTGCTCTAGCCCATTCGAGGATGAATGTTCGAAAGGGGGAGATGATGTAACGACCAAATTTTTTTTTAACTTCGTAGTGGTTGATCAAGGTATATTTTGGAACATGTTATGGTTTGTTAGTGATGGTCATGGGTAATGTTTATGTGGCCATGTTCACAGGAATCACGTTGGTTAAGTTTCCTTGACGTTTGGTGAAAGTACTGACTTTGAATGGCTATATCTCTTGGTACGAGATGAACTGTGTGGACTACAACCTATAAAAATGAAGATTTTTGATTTATCTTTGCAACACAATTGGTTATATTCAAATCGGAGTTTGTATGTGGAAGTTATGTCCATTACAGTGGGACTGTCTGTGCCCAAAAGCGTTCTGGAAAGGGAGGGCCAAAGTTGGCTAAGGCAGGGCCACACAGAAGGACTATGGACCGTGTGAGGGTTCACAACCCATGATCCCATCAATGGATTGATCCATAAAGTGGGCTAGGTGATGGACCAAGGCCCCGAACAAAGTAAGGCTCCACAGACCACTTCATGGTCGAGGCCTCACAGTTTGTAAAGGTAACCGTGGAGTGGTCCAGAGAGTTACTGGGACCCTAGGCTAGGACTCCAAGCCAAGTGAGGCTCCACAAACCAGTTCACGGTCCGTGTGATGCCTCACGGCCTATGAGCCAACCGTGAAGTAGTCCAGAAAGTTCCTAAGAATTTCAAGCCAAGGCCGTGACCAAGTGTATCCATATAGTCAAGTTCACGGAGTGAGAACCGTTGTACGGTCTATGAGAATGTTCTATGTCTCCAATTCCCAATTATTTTTCTCCATTTCATTAATTGTTAAATTACAATTTTAATTAATCCTAGGGCCATTTTAGTCTTTCTAAACTCTCCTAAAACGCCTGAATTAAACCCTAATCCCTTCTAATTCATTCAAACTCTAAAGTCTCTTCAAATTTTCTCTCAATCTTCTCTCAACCTCCATTGAAGAGAAGCTTGGAAACTTAGGGGAAATTTATTATTCTTCAAATATTCTTATTCTTCTTGAGTAATTAAAGGTATGTGGGATTGACTCATGGTTATTCTTTCTACCATGAAGACCCAAAACTCCCTTTTCAATTTTGATGAATTTTGACTTCCATTAAAATTGGGTCTTTAAATTTCTGAATGTTTTGCTTCAACTAAAATGTGGACTGTGTTAATTTATTGATTTCAAAGTGGATTGATCCCCTTATTGATGATTTGCATTGATTTTATGATGTTTCAAAATGTGCATGTCCCCTTAGTTCTTCAATTCAAGTATGGGTATTAAGAATTTGGTTTTAAATTAAAGTTTTAATTATCCTTTGGATATGAACTTCTTGTATTGGTGATTTAAATAATGATATCCAATACCCATGCTACTCTTGATTATCCATGCATTGCATTCATAAGCATGAAAGGCTTGTTATGATGAAACTCTTGATAAGGGCTTGACCCTCATGTTATGATATGTTATGGGAAATGACTAAAGGTGATCACATAAAGTCTATGTTATGGCTCTTTGAGCAATTTTGGGTGTTTACACCATTATGATATGATATGTGATTATGATGCATTATATGATATGCTATGTAGATGAGCTACTCCTATTGCATTGGTCTTGGAAAATGGCTTTGGAAACTCTGGTTGGCTTTGAGCCTAATTATGGAAAGACTTGAATTATTATTTGGATTGTAGCCCAACTATGCATTATTTCAAACGAAAGGTCAAATCTCCATTTTGAAAGCTCGTATATGTATATGTATTCCCGTGGGATGAGACTTAGTACCGAGGAATTGGAGTAGTAAGTGGGCTATCTCCAAGGGTCCCACTCCTTTTCGTCAAACCATGTGCCATCATGGGTTATCTCCCTTGATGGGATTAACTTGTTATGTATCCCCTTGTTTAAGGGTTGACTAGGAATCTACCTGGCAAGTAGTCCAATTCCAAGTAGTAGCTCACTTGGTCTCTCATGTTGTCGATTGAGGTCACATCCCCGCTATGATATGTATATAGGTTTGCACTTCATGAATCATGACATGATACGACATATTATTATGATATAAATTCCTTTGGCTATGAGCACTCCCTTTTGTACCAAGTGTGCCCTTGTCATCTAGCCTTTTCGTAGGATCATGTGAACTTGTATGATATACCCGCATACTTAGTGCATTATATGTGCTAATCCATACTTTTTGTCTTCATGTTCTAACCATGTAGGGACCGGAGATGACTTCCTTCCACCTTTGGATGTCTAGTGAAGGCTTTGAAGTGTTGCTTGTGGTGAGCCCTATACTCCAAGGGCAACACCCACTTTAATCTACCTTATGTCTTTATTTTATGTTTCTTTATCTTATGACGAGGTTGAGCCCAGAATATGTCGAGGCCCCATCTCATCTTATGTAGAGGCATTGTTGGACATATCGAACTCTATTGTACGTTATGCTATGTGATACTTCAAATGATATGACTACCTATGTTCGATAATGGTTCCTTATGTTATGATTTTGTTTCTGGTTATGTTATTGTGATTGTTGGATTGGGAATGTGCTTATGTGGAAAGTCCCTAACCCTTCTCGCCCCCATAGCTTGAGTCATACTTACCTGCCCCTTAGAACGTAATTTCTATTTGCTATGTCATTCATGCTTATCCCATTCCCAGTAACATCCCCATAGCTTGAGTCAAAAGCCCCAGAATCCCTAGACTTATGTGCTACTTGTTATGTTTATGCACTTTTGAGCTGATGATATGTATGATGATGCTATGATGGCTTGATCGAGGTCTCTCAGGTTCTCCTTCGCCATGTGACATCTAGGCCCTACTCACGGGTCATGACATAAAACCTCTCTTAGCTCAGAAAAGTTTCCTTTACTTTACTACCCTCTATGACCCAACTTCTACGATTCGTAAAACACACTACAATATATTCTCTTGGTTCCAATCTAGTACCCAAATGTTTTACTTTTTTCGTTGGTATCAACTTCAAACTTCTAGGGCATTACAATATTCCCAATATTCCCCCTTGGGAATATTTGTCCTCAAATGTGAATCAAGCTACTATGATGTAATGACCCTATGGGTCAATTATTTATTTCTATGTTTTTTCTTCTAATTTAAGCTTATATGTAGTAACTTTGGAACTTTTGTGACTTATTTGTGTTGTTTGAATGGTTGTAGGTGGATTTGGTTGTGAATTATGTGAGTTTGAGAGTTTACGAGAAGGTATAACCATAAAAGTGAAATTTCTGACAAAACCCTAGAAAATGACCTCAAAATGAGATTCTGATGGTTCTATTAGTTCGAGAATGACCAATTTAGGCTAGAAAAGTGTTTGGTCTAAGAATTGAGGGTCCCAAATGAATTTGAGCTAAAAGTTGCAAAATGAGTTCAACTAGAAGCTAAAAAGTGTGTTTCTATAAAAACCCTATTAAACACACTCGAAATGGAAATTTAATGGTGTGGTCAGCTCTAGAACATCAAATAAACAGTATAAATTGATCCTTCATTAGTTAACGGGGGCATCTGATTGTGTTTTGACACCCTTAGTTCTTTTAGCTAAAATTAGCTGGAAAGAAGTGGGACCCTCATTTTTCCGTAGGATGCTTCATTGGGAATTCTAATGGCACCGTTCGATCCAGAACATCAAAATCTATGTGGTTGCACTTTTTGTTTACATAAATAAACACCGAATACCCCAGGGAAGTTTTTAAGTTAGCTAGTGCAACACCAGAAAACGTAACTCTCCGCGTTCGCGGAGGGTTAGACGCGTACGCGGAAGGTCACACAAGCAGAGCTCCATGTTTGTGGAGTAGTGGCCGCATTCGCGAAGAAGGACAAGTCCTAGAACTCTACATTCACGGAAAAAAGGTAGTATCCTATATATATATGGCTTCAGCCCTCGTGAATCAGCCATAAAAATAAATTTTACACAAGCATAAAAAGTGAGTCAGAGCTCTATTTTTGACGATTCAAAAACCAACATGACTAAAATTTTTGCAAGGAATGCTATGGTGAAGTTGGGTTCTGGATTCGGTATGTATTTCAAGGTAAAATCATTGTTTTAGCTGATATGTTCTCAAAATGTGTGAAACCTTTGCACTTTGATACCTCCATCGTTTCTTCATGAAATTAAGTAAAATTTGAGCCTAAGTTGTTCTATGTTCTGAGAGGAATGCTACGATATGTTGAGTGTTACCGAATCAGTTGGTTTCCATAAAATTTGACCAAGAAAGTTTTGAAAGAAATGTTTTTCGATAGAGAATTTAACTTTATTTTGGGCCATTTCTTAGTCTTTGGAGGTCCATTTTGAGCTAAAGTTTTTGCTATATACTTGGGGTGACGTGAGAATCATTTTTTAGGATTTCTTTGGGATTCTAGGTATAGGCTCTATTTTCCCCCATTTTGGATGCTATTTATATAATTTCACCCATTTTTCAAGATGTTTCATCCAATATGACTGTGTTAACCATGTGAATTATATTTTAGAAGCTTAGCAGCATCTGGAAGCAATTAGGAGGAGAAACTCTTGGATGAATTAATTTAGGACATGAGACATCGACTTCTAGGTAGGCTAGGCTTTCTCTAAACCTTACACGGAGTGGGACTATATGCATGTTGGACTGATATATGTGTAAAGGTGTTGGTTGCGCTCTGTATGCATAGTACATGTTATTGTGGGGTTGTATCTCTGTGTTTGTAGCTATAATTGCAGTTGTATCAACATTTGTTGATATTATTGACTATAGGAAGGCCTGGTAAAGGTTGTATATGGGCTTATGGGGGCAGGTATATATCGTGACCTAACTCTTAACTGCATGAGTGTGTGGCCTGATGCTACTTATATATGTTATCCATGAGGTTTCTTTATTGATTATATGTCATATTGTGACTGGGTTGGTGTAGATATGACTCCATTAGGCTTTGGTGTTGTAGATATTTGTGATATAGCTATAGTCGCCATGCTTTACTCTCATTACCTGTGGTTGGATGGTTGCAGCATATTCAGCCCTATTGGTCCTGGTTTTACACTAATCGGTAACATATACGCTCTTGCATATTGTTGTTAGTCGTTGGGTACTGCTTCTTCTTTCCATAGGGACGTATTGATTATGGTTGTGTGATGGGGTTAGATGGCTTTTGTTTTAAGGCACGACATGACCTTGGAGATCCGGATCCAGATAGATTGGTTAATTGAATGATTTCTTCGATATCTCCAATCCTAGATGATGGTCACTGCGGTTTGAGTCCTGGTGTCTGTGTTTGATGTCTTAGTCAAGGTGACGCTCCTCATGGTATGAGTCACAATTGTCACATCTTAGAGTTTGAGTCTGGGGGTTGATTTTGAGGTTTGAGCACCTATTGATATTCTGGGTCAAGGACCCCATCAGTTATATTTTAGGTTTGAGACCCTATTTATAATGTTAGGGGGTATACACCCCATGATTATGTATACTATCAAACCATCTGGCTCTGACTGGCTGCCCCAACTGGAGGCTAGGTCAAGAGGACTAGGAGTTCGAGGCCCCATGTGATATCGGTTCCCGGATAGGTTGAGGACCCAGTTGATTACTTATAGATCCATATACCTAAAACCCTGATTATCCGTGGGTGTACCTTCTAGGATTATGGGGGCTCAGAGGGCGTTCAAGCTTATATCATAGGGCCTTAAACGCATGTACAACTTGACCCTGGATTATATGATACTGAGATTTGGGTTTCATGGTGATTTTGGTGGTGAGATTGTGCGCGGGTGTAACTTCCGGGCTTATGTGGGCTCAGATGGCGTACAGGAATAGCTATTAGGGCCTTGCACCTGCGTACAACAATATGATTCAGTTCGGTGAAACTCTAATTGGGGGTTTTGGAGATCTTCCAGATGTGTTCATTTCTTGATCTGGGTCGATTTACTAGATTTGCTACAGTATCTACATTTGATCTTTCTTTATCTAAACTATTTCACTCAATCGGTCGATGATGCCTATTGGGTTCCTTCTTCTATTACCCACCCCCTACTTTTTATTACCTACCCCTTACTTTTTGCATCTTCCCATGGTGCAGGTCCAGGTTCTAGCTGCGGGCGTTAAGTTCTTTGGGATTTGAGAGCGCTCAAGAGACCTTTGGTGAGCACCGGTATCTCTAGTTACTTCCCAGTCTCCTTCCTTTTGATGGCCATCTTTTCTTTCCAAACATTGGCCTTGTACAATAATGACATATATTTGTAGGAGCACTCCTGGTTTTTTATATTATTATTGTAATTGATATATATATATACATATATATATGTATGTATGTATATGTATAAATATGTACTTGTGTCTATTGTAGCTCTGTATAGTTGACTTCATGGTTCTGGGTAGGATGTGGTTATTTATATTGTTGTATCGGTTATGGATGTGACTAGGGAGCTAGGACAAGTACCCTGGGGGTGGGTTATTGGCTTCCCTGTAGGTGGGATCTAATAGGCACCATCATGACCGGGAAGGGGTCATGACAAATGATAAGAGTGAAATGAACTTACAACAACCCATTAAGAAGGCAATAATGAAAGCCAAATATTTTCATGAAAATTTCCAAATCTTTAACAATGAACATCATTTTAAATGCCTAAGTAACATATTTCCATAATTGCACATGAAACTCAATCAAAACCTACTTCATGAATATGTATGCATAATAAGGAATACTAAAATAAATAATGACTGAGGATGAACATAAAACTACCACTTTTACCAATACATCAACACAACCACTTGATCCCAAATAGCATAATAACACCACAAATATTACCATATTCAAAGAAATACATACATACCGGGCAAACACATTATGAGCTCTTTCTCATCCCTTTCTTGCGGCCACCGGGCAATCCCTCCTTTTGTGCCCCAACTCACCACACTCAAAACAACATTCTCATCCCACCAAGCACTCTCTTTGATTCATCTTACCACACTTGTCTCAAATAGGATAGGGGTTTCATTCCCTTTTACTCCTAGCCTACAGAGCCTTAGTAAATGATGATCCACCCTCTTGAAAATGATGCCTCTTAGACTCTCTTGCATTATTTTTCATTTTCTGATCTTTAATTTGATCTATATAAGTCATAAGCCTTGAAATATCCATTTCCTTTACAAGCATAGCGGTCCGACACTCTTGGACAATCAATTTGTATAATCCCGACATAAATTTGCTCATTCTAGCACGGGGACCAACAACCATCAATGGAGAATATTTGGAGAGTTGGGTGAACTTGAGGGAATACTTCCTCACACTCTTATTCTATTGCGTAAGGTTAATGAGTTCTTGTAACTTGGCCTCCCTTCTCTCCAAGGAAAAGAAGTGATCTAGGAATGCATCTTTGAATTCTCCCTAAAAAATAGGACCAACCCCAAGACTCATTCCTCTCACTTTTCCAGTGAGTACGCAATATTTGAGCTACCCTTTTTAGTTGAAAGGTTGCCAACTCCACCTTTTCCTCTGATGTCACTCTCATAACGGCTAACACCTTGTGCACTTCATCCATAACTCTTGAGCATCATTCTCAAACTTTGAATAATGGAACTCGAGAGTGTTCATCCTAGGAAAGTACCTCACTTTAGAAGTTGTGGTGGAAACATTTCGAACGTTAGCACCTCGGTTGGCTTGATCAGTCATAGCTTGTGCAAACATAGTGAAAGCGATTTAAAACTCCACATGAGTCACTCCCTCATCTTGATGGGCTTGAGGTATTTTTCTTGGAGGCATTATCTATAAAAAGTGCAAAAAATGATCCATTAGATAAAAGAAGTCTTAGGACAACTCTAAATCATGACATAGATCATGAAAAAAGTTAGACAATTCCTAAACGCCATATAGCCTCTTATTCATACGTGTAGCACACTTCACACTTATGAATAAGACTCTATTTGACGTGGTATTGTAACGACCCGAAAATTTTCAAAATCTCCTTATGGTTGGCCCTATATGATGTACTATTGGTCATGGTTAAGTTTTGGTAGCCACGGGTTGGGTTTAAGTGGCCGAAAACAAAATGGGCTAGTTGGTGGCCTAGAGGGACGGTTTTAGCAGTGTACTTCAAACGGTCATAACTTTTGATGTGGGTTGAACCGTGTGGGCTCATACATATAAAATTTAATCTCTTTGAATTATCTTTGCAACGCAACTTGTTTCACTCAATTCCAAGTTCGGATGAGCAACATCCTTGAGTTGGTAGGCCGTCAACTCTGCCTTTTCCTCTAAGATAATCTTCATAATTGACAACACCTTAGTAAGCTCATCCACGAACTCTTGAGCATCCTCATCGGCCTTGGAACCATAAAACTCTG
>JBCEWC010014777.1:0-14145 GCA_038996855.1 Solanum aculeatissimum
AGCTTGAAACTCGATGCGCGAGCCTACTCGAGTCTGAACCGATCCTAACCCTATTATTATGCAGGCCTGAACCAGAGCCCGAGCCGGTCGAATCTCGAGTCGTGGGCCAAACTGAACATGATCACCTGGAAACTCGATTAATGGGCCGAGCCGAATCTGGATGGCTCGAAACCCGATGCGCGGGCCTACCCGAGTCTGAATCGGTCTTAACCTTATTAATGGGCCGGCCCGAGCCCGAGACGATCGTATCTCGATTCACGAGCCGAACAAAACACGATCACCTGGAAATCTGATTAATAGTCCTTGTTGAGTCCGGACGGCTCGAAACCTGATGCGCTGGCCTACCCAAGTCCGAACCGGTCTTAACCGTATTTATGGGCCGGCCTGAACTCGAGACAGTCAAATCTCAATTCGCGGGCCGAACCGAACGATCAACTGGAAAATTGATAAATCGGTCGGGCCGAGTCCGGACGGCTCTAAACCTGATGCGCGAGCCTACCCGAGTCCGAACCGATCTTAACCCTATTAATGGGTCGGCCCGAGCCCGAGACGGTTGATTCTCGATTCGCGAGCTGAATCGAACACGATAAACTGGAAACTCGATTAATAGGCCGGGCCGAGTCTGGACAGCTCGAAACCCGATGCGCGGGCCTACCCGAGTTCGAACCGGTCTTAACCCTATTAATGGTCCAGGCCGAGCGCAAGACGATCGAATCTCAATTCGCGGGCCGAACCGAACACGATCACTTGGAAACCCGATTAATGGGCCAGGCCGAGTCTGGAGTGCTCGAAACCTGGTGTGCGGGCCTACCTAAGTCTGAACCGGTCTTAACCCTATTAATGGGTCGGCCCATGTCCGAGACGATCGAATCTCGATTCACGGGCCGAACTGAGCACGATCACCTTGAAACACGATTAATGGGTCGGGCCGAGTCTGGATGGCTCGAAGCCCGATGTGCTGGTCTACTCGAGTCCGAAACGTTCTTAACCCTATTAATGGGTCGAACCGAGCCCGAGACGGTCGAATATTGATTCTCGGGCCGAACCGAACACGATCACCTGGAAACCCAATTAATGGGCCGGGCGGAATCCGGACGGCTCGAAAACTGATGCGCGGGCCTATCCGAGTCTGAACCGATCTTAACCCTATGAATGGGTCGAACCAAACACGATCACCTGGAATCCTGATTAATGGGCCAGGCCATGTCTGGACAGCTCGAAACCCGATACGCGGGCCTACCCGAGTCCGAACAGGTCTTAACCCTATTAATGGGCCCGCCATAGCCCTAGACGGTCGAATCTAGATTCGCGGGCCGAACCTAACACGATCACCTGAAAACCCGATTAATGGGTCGGGCCGAGTTCGGACGGCTCGACCCCCGATGCGCGGGCCTACCCGAGTCCGAACCGGACTTAACCCTATTAATGGGTCAGCCCGAGTTCGAGACACTCAAATCTCGATTCGCGGGCCAAACCGAACACCATCACCTAGAAACTCGATTAATGGGTCGGGCCGAGTTCGGATAGCTTGAAACCCGATGCACGGGCCTACCCGACTGAACCGATCTTAACCCTATTAATGGGTCAGCCCGAGCCCGAGAAGATCGAATCTCGATTCGCGAGCCGAACTGAACACAATTACCTGGAATCCCGATTAATGGGCCGGGCTGAGTCTGGACGGCTCGAAACCCAATGTGCGGGCCTACCCGAGTTCGAACCGGTCTTAACCCTATTAAATGGCCGGCTCGAGCCCGAAATGGTCGAATCTCTATTCTCGGGCCAAATCGAACACGATCACCTGGAAACTCAATTAATGGGCCGAGCCGAGTCCGGACGGCTCGAAACCTGATGCGCGAGCCTACCAAAGTCTGAACCGGTCTTAACCGTATTAATGGGACGGCCCGAACCCGAGACGGTTAAATCTTGATTCGCACGCCAAACCAAACACGATTAACTGGCCGAACCGAGTCCGGACGGCTTGAAACCCGATGCGCGGCCCTACCCGAGTCTAGACCGGTCTTAACCCTATTAATGGGCTGGCCGGAGCCTGAGACGGTCAAATCTCAGTTCGCGGGCTAAACTGAACACGATCACCTGGAAACCTGATTATTGGGCCAGGCTGAGTCCGGACGGCTCGAAACCTGATGCGCGGGCCTACCCGAGTCTGAACCGGTCTTAACCCTATTAATGGGCCGGCCCGTGCCTGAGACGGTCAAATCTCGATTCGCGAGCTGAACCGAACATGATCATCTGGAAACCCGATTATTGGGCCGGGCCGAGTCCGAATGGCATGAAACTCGATGCGCTGGCCTACCCGAGTCCGAACTGATCTTAACCGTATTAATGGGCCGGCCTGAGCCTGAGACGGTGAAATCTCGATTCGCCGGCCGAACCAAACATGATCAACTGGAAACTCGATTAATGGGTCGGGCCGAGTTCTGATGGCTAGAAACCCAATGCGCGGAACTACCCGAGTCTGAACCGGTCTTAACCCTATTAAAGGGCTGGCTCGAGCCCGAGACGTTCGAATCTCGATTCGCGGGCTGAACCAAACACGATCACCTAGAAACCCGAGTATTGGGCCAGGCTGAGTCAGGACGGCTCGAAACCTGATGCGCGGGCCTACCCAAGTCTGAACCGGTCTTAACCCTATTAATGGGCTGGCTCGAGCCCGAGACGGTCGAATCTCGATTCGCGGGCCGAACCCGAACACGATCATCTGGAAACCAGATTAATTGGTCGGGCCGAGTCCGGACGGCTCAAAACCCGATGCGCGGGCCTTACCGAGTCTGAACCGGTCTTAACCCTATTAATGGGCCGGCCCGAGCCCGAGACGGTCGAATCTCGATTCGCGGGGTGAACCAAACACGATCACCTAGAAACCTGATTATTGGGCCGGGCTGAGTCTGAACGGCTGGAAACCCGATGCGCGGGCCTATCCGAGTCCGAACTGGTCTAAATCCTATTAATGGGTTGGCCCGAGCCCGACATGGTTGAATTTCGATTCGCGGGCCGAACCGAAGATGATCACCTGGAAACCCGATTAATAGGCCGTGCCGAGTTCGAACTGCTTGAAACCTGGTGCGCGGGCGTACCCGAGTCCGAACTGCTCTTAAACCTATTAATGGGCCAACCCGAGCCCAGGACGGTCGCATCTCGATTCGCGGGCAAAATCGAACACAATTACCTAGAAACCCGATGCGCTGACCAACTCGAGTCCAAACCGGTCTTAACCCTATTAATGGGCCGGCCCTAGCCCGAGATGGTTGAATCTCTATTCCCGGGCTGAACCAAACACGATCACCTGGAAACCTGATTAATGGGCTAGGCCGAGTCTGGACGGCTCGAAACTCGATACGCGGGCTTACCCGAGTCCGAACTGGTCTAAACCCTATTATTAGGCTGGCCCGAGCTCGAGAGGGTCGAATCTCTATTCGCAGGATGAACCGAACTCAATCAACTAGAAACCCGATTAATGGGTAGGGCCGAGTCTAGACGGCTCGAAACTCGATGCGCGGGCATACCTGAGTCCGAACCGGTCTTAACCGTATTAATGGGTCCGCTCGAGCCTGTGACGGTCAAATCTCGATTCGAGGGCTGAACCTAACACGATCTTTTGGAACCTCGATTAATGGGCTAGGCCGAGTCCGGATGGCTCGAAACCTGATACGCAGGTCTACCCGAGTCCGAACCGGTCTTAACCTTATTAATGGGCCGGTCCGAGCCCGAGATGGTCAAATCTCTATTCACAGGCTGAACAGAACACGATCAACTGGAAACCCAATTAATGGGTCGGGCCGAGTCTGGACGACTCAAAACCTGATACGCGGGCCTACCCAAGTGCGAACCGGTCTTAACCGTATTAATGGGCAGTCTCGAGCCCTTAACAGCCAAATCTCGATTCGTGAGCCAAACCAAACATGATCTCCTGGAGACTCGATTAATGGGCCGGTCCAAGTTCGGACGGCTCGAAACCCGAGTCCAGACAGCTCGAAACCCGAACCATTCTTAACCCTATTAATGGGTCGGCCCGAGCCCGAGACGATCGAATCTCGATTCACGGGCCGAACACGATTTTCTTGAAACCCAATTATTGGGCCGTACAGAGTCCGGACGGCTCGAAACCCAATGTGCAGGCCTACCTGAGTCTGAACTGGTCTTAACCCTATTAATGGGCTGGTCCGAACCCGAGACGGTTGAATCTCGATTCGTAAGCCGAACCGAAGACGCTCACCTGGAAATTCGATTATTGGGCCAGGCCGAGTCCGGACAGCTCGAAACCTGATGCGCGGGCCTGCCCGAGTCTGAACCGGTCTTCACCCTATTAATGGGCCGGCCCGAGCCCAAGACGGTCGAATCTCGATTCGCGGGTCGAACCGAACACGATCACCTGGAAACTAGATTAATGGGTCGGGCAGAGTCCGAACGGCTCAAAACCCGATGCGCGGGCCTACCCGAGTTTGAATCGGTCTTAACTATTTTTAATGGTCTGGCCCGAGCCCGAGACGGTCAAATATCGATTCGCAGGTCGAACCGAACATGATCAACTGGAAACTCGATTAATGGGTTGGGCCGAGTCCGGACGGCTCGAAACCCGAAGCGCGGGTGGTTCCGAGTCCGATCCAGTCTTAACCCTATTAATGGGCCGACCCGAGCCCGAGACGATCGAATCTCGATTAGCGGGTCAAACCGAACATGATCACCTGGAAACCTGATTATTGGGCCGGGCTGAGTCCGGATAGCTCGAAACCCGATGCGCGGGCCTACCCGAGTCCGTACCAGTCTTAACCCTATTAATGGGCCGGCAAGAGCCCGAGATGGACGAATCTCGATTCGCAGGCCAAACCGAACACGATCACCTAGAAACTCGATTATTGGGCCGGGTTGAGTCCGGACAGCTTGAAACCCGATGCACGGGCCTTCGCGAGTCCAAACCGGTCTTAACCCTATTAATGGGTCGGCAGGTACCCAAGTCGGTCGAATCTCGATTCACGGGCCGAACCGAACATGATTACCTGGAAACCCGATTAATGGGCCGGGCCGAGTCTGGATAGCTTGAAACCCGATGCAAGGGCCTACACGAGTCCGAATCGGTCTTAATCCTTTTACTGGGTCGGCCCGAGCCCTGGACAGTCGAATCTCGATTTGTGGGCCAAACCGAATACGATCACCTGGAAACCCGATTATTGGGTCGGGCCGAGTCTGGACGGCTGGAAACCCGATACGCGCTTCTCTCCGAGTCCGAACTAGTCTTAACCCTATTAATGGGTCTGCCGGTACCTGAGTCGATCGAATCTCAATTCACGGTCCGAACCGAACACGATCACCTAGAAACCTGATTAATGGGTCGGGCCGAGTCCGGATAGCTTGAAACCCGATGCGCGGGCCTACACGAGTCCAAACCGGTCTTAACCCTTTTAATGGGCCGGCCCGAGCTGAGACAGTCAAATCTCGATTCGTGGGCCGAACTGAATATGATCACCTAGAAACCCGATGCGCTGACCAACTCGAGTTTGAACCGGTCTTAACCCTATTAATGTGCCGGGCCGAGCTCGAGATAGTTGAATCTCGATTCACGGGCTGAATCGAACATGATCACCAGAAAACCTAATTAATGGGCCAGGCCGAGTCCGGACGGCTCGATACCTAATACGCGGGCCTACCTGAGTCCGAACCGGTCTTAACCCTACTAATGGCCCGGCCCGATCCCGAGACGATTGAATCTCGATTCTCAGGACGAACCGAACACAATCACCTGGAAACCTTATTAGTGGGCTGGGCTGAGTCCGGACTGCTTGAAACTCATTGTGCGGGCTTACCCGAGTCCGAACCGGTCTTAACTCAATTAATGGCTGGCCCGAGCCCAAGACGATCGAATCCCTATTCGCGGGCTAAACCGAACACGATCAACTGGAAACCCGATTAATGGGTCGGGCTGAGTCCAGACGGCTCGAAACCCGATGCGCGGGCCTACCCGAGTCTGTATCGGTCTTAACCTTGTTAATGGGCCAGCTCGAGCCTGTGTCGGTAAAATCTTGATTCGCAGGCTGAACCGAACACGATCACCTGGAAACGTGATTAATGGGGTAGCTTGAGTCTGGACGGCTCGAAACCCGATGCGCGGGCCTACCTGAGTCTGAACCGATCTTAACTCTATTAATGGGCCGGCTCGAGCCCGAGACGGTCGAATCTCGATTCACGAGCTGAACTGAACACGATCACCTAGAAACCAGATTAATGGGCCGGGCCAAGTCCGGACGGCTCGAAACCCGATGCGCTGGCCTACCTGAGTCTGAATCGGTCTTAACCCTATTAATGGGCCGGCCTGAGCCCGAGACGATCGAATCTCGATTCGTAGGCCGAACCAAACACGATCACCTGGAAACCTGATTATTGGGCCCGACCGAGTCCGGACGGCTGGAAACCCGATGCGCGGGCCTATTCGAGTCCGAACTGGTCTTAATCCTATTAATGGGTCAGCCCGAGCCCGAGACAGTCGAATGTCGATTCGCGGGCTGAATCGAAGACGATCACCCGGAAACCCGATTAATAGGTCGGGCCAAGTCCGGACTACTCGAAACCTGGTGCGCGAGCGTACCCGAGTCCGAACTGCTCTTAACCCTATTAATGGGCCGGCCCGAGCCCGGAATGGTCGCATCTCGATTCGTGGGCCAAACTGAACACGAAGACCTGAAAACCCGATTAATGGGTGGGGTCGAGTCCGGACGGCTCGAAACGCAATGCGCAGCCCTACCCGAGTCTGAACCGGTCTTAACCCTATTAATGGATCGACCCGAGCCTGAGACGGTCAAATCTTGATTCGTGGGCCAAACCGAACACGATCACCTGAAAACTCGATTATTGGGCCGGGCCGAGTCCGGACGGCTAGAAACCCGATGCGCGGGCCTACCCAAGTTCGAACCGTTCTTAACCCTATTAATGGGCTGGCCCTAGCACGAGACGGTCAAATCTCTATTGGCGGGCCGAACCGAACACGATCACATAGAAACTCAATGCGCTGGCCTACTCGAGTCCGAACCGGTCTTAACCCTATTAATGGGTCAGCCCTAGCCCGAGATGGTTGAATCTCTATTCGCGGGCTAAACCGAACACGATCACCTGGAAACCCGATTAATGCGCCAGGCCGAGTCTAGACGACTCGATACCCGATACGTGGGCCTACCTGAGTCTGAACATGTCTTAACTCTATTAATGGGCAGGACCGAACCCGAGACGATCGAATATCGATTCTCTGGCCGAACCAAACACGGTCACCTGGAAAACCGATGAATGAGCCGGGCCGAGTTCGAATGGCTCGATACCCGATGCGCGGGCTTCCCCGAGTCTGAACCGGTCTTAACCCTATTAATATGCTGGCCCGAGCCCAAGACGGTCGAATCTCTATTCGCGGCCTGAACCGAACACGATCAACTGGAAACCCGATTAATGGGTTGGGCCGAGTCCGGATGACTCAAAACCCGATGCGTGGGCCTACCCGAGTCCGAACTGGTCATAACCGTATTAATGAGTCGGCTCGAGCCCGTGATGGTCAAATCTCGATTCGCGGGCAAAACCTACCATGATCTCCTGGAACCTTGATTAATGGGTCAGGCCGAGTCCGGACGGCTTGAAACCCGCTGCGTAGGCCTATCCGAGTCCGAACCGATCTTAACCCTATTAATGGGCCGGTAAGAGCCCGAGATGGTCGAATCTTGATTCCCGGGCCGAACCGAACACGATCACCTGGAAACCCAATTATTGGGCCGGGTTAGGTCCGGACAGCTCGATACCCGATACGCGGGCCTTCAGGAGTCTGAACTGGTCTTAACCCTATTAATGGGCCGGCAAGTGCCCGAGACGGTCGAATCTTGATTCACGGGCCGAACCAAACATGATCACCTGGAAACCCAATTATTGGGCCGGGTTGAGTCCGGACGGCTCGAAACCCGATGCGCGGGCCTTCACGAGTCCGAACTGGTCTTAACCCTATTAATGGGTCGGCCGGTACCCGAGTCGGTCGAATCTCGATTCACGGGACGAACCGAACATGATCACCTGGAAACCTGATTAATGGGCCGGGCCAAGTTCGGACGGCTTGAAACCCGATGCGCGGGCCTACACAAGTCCGAACCGGTCTTAACCCTTTTAATGGGTCGGTCAATACCCGAGTCGGTCGAATCTTGATTCATGAGCCGAACCGAACACGATCACCTGGAAACCCGATTATAGGCCGAGCCGAGTCCAGACGGCTTGAAACCCGATGCGCGGGCCTACACGAGTCCGAACCTGTCTTAACCCTTTTATTGGGCTGGCCCGAGCCTGAGACTGTCGAATCTCGATTCGTGGGCCGAACCAAACACGATCACTAGGAAACTCAATTATTGGGCAAGGCCGAATCCTAATGGCTGGAAACCCGATGCACGGGCCTACCCGAGTCCGAACCGGTCTTAACCCTATTAATGGGATGGCCTGAGCACGAGACGGTCGAATCTCAATTCACGGGCTGAACCGAATACAATCACCTAGAAACCCGATGCGTTGGCCTACTTGAGTCCGAACCGGTCTTAACCCTATTAATGCGCTGGCCCGAGCCCGAGATGGTTGAATCTCGATTCGCGGGCTGAATCGAACATGATCACCTGGAAACCTAATTTATGGGTAAGGCCAAGTCCAGACGGCACGATACCCGATACGCGGGCTTACCTGAGTTCGAACTGGTCTTAACCTTACTAATAGCCCGGCTTGAGCACGAGATGATTGAATCTCGATTCTCGGGCCGAACCGAACACAATCACCTGGAAACCTGATTAATGAGTCGGCCCGAGTCCAGATGGCTCGAAACCCGATGTGCAGCCTTACCCGAGTCCGAACCAATCTTAACCCTATTAATAGGCTGGCCCGAGCCTGAGACAGTCAAATCTCTATTCGCGGGCTGAACCGAACACGATCAACTGGAAACCCGATTAATGGGTCAGGTCGAGTCTAGATGGCTCGAAACCCGATGCGCAGTCCTACCCGAGTCCGAACCGGTCTTAACCCTATTAATGGGTCGGCCCGAGCCTCAGGCGATCGAATCTCGATTCACGGGCCAAACCGAACACGATCACCTGGAAACCCGATTATTGGGTCATGCCAAGTCCGGACGGCTCGAAACCCGATGCTCTGGTGTACTCGAATCTAAACCGATCTTAACCATATTAATAGGCTGGCCCGAGCCCGAGACGGTCGAATTTCAATTCGCGGGTCGAACCGTACACGATCACCTGGAAACCTAATTATTGGGCAGGGTCGAGTCCGGACAGCTCGAAACCCGATGCACGGGCCTACCCGAGTCTGAATCGGTCTTAACCTAATTAAATTATCAGCCAGTACCCGAGTCCAGATGGCTCGAAACCCGATATGCGGGCTTACCCGAGTCCGATCGGTCTTAACCCTATTAATAGGCTGGCCCGAGACAATCGAATCTCTATTCGCGGGCTGAACCGAACACGATCAACTGGAAACCAGATTAATTGTTCGGGCAGAGTTCGGATGGCTCAAAACCCGATGTGCGGGCCTACCCGAGTCCGAACCGATCTTAACCGTATTAATGGGCCGGCTCGAGCCCGTGACAGTCAAATCTCGATTCACGGGCTCAACCAAATACGATCTCCTAGAAACTCGATTAATGGGTCAGGCCGAGTCCAGACGGCTTGAAACCCGATGTGCGGGCCTACCCGAGTCTGAAATGGTCTTAACCCTATTAATGGGCACGCTCGAGCCCGAGATGATCGAATCTCGATTCACGGGCCAAACCGAACACGATCACCTGGAAACCCGATTATTGGGTCGAGCCGAGTCCGGACGGCTCGAAACCTGATGCGCGGGCCTACCCGAGTCCGAACCGGTCTTACCTCTATTAATGGACCGGCAAGAGCCCGAGATGGTTGAATATTGATTCGCGGGCCGAACCAAACACGATCACCTACAAACCCGATTATTGGGTAGGGTCGAGTCCGGATGGCTCAAAACCCGATGCGCAGGCATACCCAAGTCCGAACCGGTCTTAACCCTATTAATGGGTTGGCCGGTACCCGAGTCGGTCAAATCTCAATTCACGGGCCAAACCGAACACGATCACTTGGAAACCCGATTAATGGGCCGGGCTGAGTCCGGATAGCTCAAAACCCAATGCGTGGGCCTACCCGAGTCCGAACCGGTCTAAACCCTTTTAAAGGGCTAGCTGAGCCCGAGATGGTCGAATCTCAATTCGTGGGCTGAACCAAACACGATCACCTGGAAACTTGATTATTAGGCCGGGCCAAGTCCGGACGACTGGAAACCCGATGCGCGGGCCTACCCGAGTCTGAACCCGTCTTAACCCTATTAATGGGCTGGCCTAAGCACGAGACGGTCGAATCTCAATTCGCGGGCCAAACCGAACACGATCACCAAAAACCCGATGTGCTGGCCTACTCAAGTCCGAACCGTTATCAACCCTATTAATGCGACAGCCCGAGCCCAAGATGGTTGAATCCCGATTCGCGGGCTAAACCAAACATAAGCACCTGGAAACCCGATTAATGGGCCGGGCCGAGTCCGGACGACTGGAAACCCGATGCGCGGGCCTACCCGAGTCCGAACCGGTCTTAACCCTATTAATGGGCTGGCCTAAGCACGAGACGGTCGAATCTCGATTCGCGGGCCAAACCGAACACGATCACCAAAAACCCGATGTGCTGGCCTACTCAAGTCCGAACCGTTATTAACTCTATTAATGCGACAGCCCGAGCCCAAGATGGTTGAATCCCGATTCGCGGGCTGAACCAAACATAATCACCTGGAAACCCGATTAATGGGCCAGGCCGAGTCCGGACAGCTCGATACCCGATACGCGGGCCTACCTGAGTCCAAAATAGTCTTAACCCTATTATTGCGCCAGCCCGAGTCCAGACGGCTCGAAACCCGATGCACAGGCTTATCCGAGTCCGAACCAGTCTTATCCCTATTAATAGGCTAGCCCGAGCCCGAGACGGTCGAATCTCTATTCGCGGGCTGAACCGAACATAATCAACTGGAAACCTGATTAATGGGTCCGGCCGAGTTCGGACGGCTCGAAACCCGATGCACAGGCTTATCCGAGTCCGAACCAGTCTTAACCCTATTAATAGGCTAGCCCGAGCCTGAGACGGTCGAATCTCTATTCGCGGACTGAACCGAACATAATCAACTGGAAACCTGATTAATGGGTCCGGCCGAGTTCGGACGGCTCAAAACCCGATGCGTGGGCCCCTGAGTCCGAATCGGTCTTAACCGTGTTAATGGGTTGGCTCAAGCCCGTGACGGTAAAATCTCGATTCGCGGGCTGAACCTAACACGATCTCTTGGAAACTCGATTAATGGGTCAGGCCTTGTCCAGACAGATCTAAACCCGATGCGCAGGCCTACCCGAGTCCAAACTGGTCTTAACCCTATGAATGGGCCGGCCTGAGCCCCTGACGATCGAATCTCGATTCACGGGCCGAACCGAACACGATCACCTGGAAACTCGATTCTTGGGTTGTATCGAGTCCGGACAGCTCGAAACCTGATGCGCAGGCATACCCGAATCTAAATCGGTCTTAACCCTATTTCTGGCCTGCCTGAACCCGAGATGGCAGAATCTCGATTCGCGGGCAGAACTGAAACATATCACCTGGAAACCCGATAAATGGGCTGGGCTAAGTCCAGACGGCTCGACACCCGATGCACGGGCCTACCCGAGTACGAACCGGTCTTAACCCTATGAATGGGTCGGCCTGAGTCTAAGACGATTGAATCTCAATTCGCGGGCCGAACCGAACACAATCACCTGGAAACCCGACTAATTGGTCGGGCTGAGTCCAGAGGGCTCAAAACCCGATGCGCGGGCCTACCCGAGTCCGAACCGGTCTTAACCCTATTAAAAAGCCGGCCCGAGCCCGAGACAGTTGAATCTCGATTCGCGGCTTAATCGAACACGATCAACTGGAAACTCAATTAATGGGTCATACCGAGTCCGGATGGATCGAAACCCGATGCGCTGGCCTACCCAAGTTTGAACTGGTCTTAACCCCATTAATGGCCTGGCCTGAGCCCGAGATGATCGAATGTCGATTCAAGGGCCGAACCGAACACGATCACTAGGAAACCTGATTAATGGGTCGGGCCAAGTCCGGACGGCTCAACACCCGATGCACGGGCCTTCTTGAGTCCAAACCAGTCTTAACCCTATTAATGGGCTGACCCGAGTCTGAGACGGTCAAATCTCGATTCGTGGGCCGAACAGAACACGATCACCTGAAAACCTGATTAATAAGTCAGACCGAGTCCGGATGGCTTGAAACCCGATGCGCGGGCCTACCCTATTCCAAACCGGTCTTAACCCTATTAATGGTCCGACCCGAGCCCGAGACGGTCGAATATCGATTCGTGGGCCTAACAAAACACGATCACGTAGAAACCTGATTATTGGGTCGGGCCGAGTCTGGATGGCTCAAAACTCAGTGCTTGGGCCTACCTGAGTCCGAATCGGTCTTAACCCTATTAATGGGTCAGCCAGAGCCCGAGACGGTCGAATCTCGATTCATGGGTCGAACAAAAAATGATCATCTGGAAACATGATTAATGGGAAAGGACGAGTCTGGAAGGCTCAAAACTCGATGCGCGGGCCTACCCGAGTCCGAACCGGTCTTAACCCTATTAATTGGTCAGCCCAAGCTCGAGACGGTCAAATCTCTATTCGGGGGAGGAATTAAACACAATCATCTAGAAACCCGATTAATAGGCCAGGCTGAGTCCGGACGGCTCGAAACCCGATGCGCGAGTCTACCTGAGTCTGAACCGGTCTTAACCCTATTAATGGTCCGGCCCGAGACGGTCGAATCTCGATTCACAGGCTGAACTAAACACGATCACTTGGAAACCCGATTAATGGGCCGGGCCGAGTCTGGATGGCTCAAAACCCGATGCGCTGGCCTACTCGAGTGCGAATCTTTCTTAACCCTATTAATGGGCCAGCCCGAGCCCGAGAGGGTTGAATCTTGTTTCGCGGGTTGAACTGAACACGATCACCTAGAAACTCGATTAATAGGCCAGGCTGAGTCCGGACGGCTCGATACCCGATACGTGGGCCTACTTGAGTCTGAACTGGTCTTAACCCTATTAATGAGCAGGCCCGACCCCGAGACAGTCGAATCTCGATTCTCGGGCCGAACCGAACACGATCACCTGGAAACCTGATTAATGGGTCGGGCTGATTCCGAATGGCTCAAAAACTTATGCGCGGGCCTATCCGAGTCAGAACCGGTCTTAACCCTATTAATGGGCTGGCCCGAGCCTGAGACAGTCGAAACTTGATTCGCGGGCTGAACCGAACACGATCACCTGTAAACCTAATTAATAGGTTGGGCCGAGTCCGAATGGCTCGAAACCCGATGCACGAGCAAACCCGAGTCTGAACTGGTCTTAACCCAATTAATGGGCCAGCCCGAGCCCGAGATGATCGAATCTTGATTCACGGCCCAAACCGAACACGATCACCTGGAAACCTGATTAATAGGTCAGGCCGAGTCTGGACGGCTCGACACCCGATGCGCGGGCCTACCTGAGTCCGAACCGGTCTTAACCCTATTAATGGGTCAGCCGGAGTCCGAGATGGTCGAATCTCAATTCGTGGGCTGAACCAAACACGATCACTTGGAAACCCGATTAATGGGTCGGGACGAGTCCAGATGGCTCGAAATATGATGCACGGGCCTATTCGAGTCCAAACCGGTCTTAACCCTATTAATGAGCCGGCCAGATCTCGATACAGTCGAATCTCACTTCGCGGGCCAAATCAAACACAATCACCTGTAAACCTGATTAATGGGTCGGGCCGAGTCCGGATGGCTCGAAACCCGACGCGCTGGCCTACCCGACTCCGAACCGGTCTTCACCCTATTAATGAGCCAGCCCGAGCCCGAGACGGTCGAATCTCGATTCTCGGGCCGAACCAAACACGATCACCTAAAATCCCGATTAATGGGTCGAGCTGAGTCCAAACGGCTCGAAAACTGATGCGCAAGCCCAAGATCGTTGGTTGAGAAGAAGGAGGATCCTGGGGCTTTCACCATCCCTTGCACAATAGGCTCATTAAATTTTGCT
>JBCEWC010014778.1:0-14144 GCA_038996855.1 Solanum aculeatissimum
AAATCTCCTCTTCCTCTTCTTTTGTTTTTGTTGTTCCGCCTTAAATTCTAGTTAATTTGAGATTCAGTTTTATAACACATTTGACAAAATGAAGAATTGTGGTGTTATATTTTCTGAAAAGGGATTTCAAATATTCAATAAATTTTTAGGATGTTCATAAAAAAAATTAAAATATATCAGATTTTTCTTGATAATCAAATACTTCAAGAAGGTCTATACAAATTCTTTCATGGAGATCAAGTCCAAATCATCCTACTTCGAGAAATACACCACTAACAGTACTCGAATCACGGAGAAATCTTATGAGGGAAGAATCAAGGGAGGAACAGATTTATACCCACATCGTTTATCGATACTTCATATTTTATTTGTGATTGTAATTTATTTTCCATCACTTCAAAATATGTTGCAAACAGTGATATTGAAAAAATATTGTATTTGAAGTTAAGTTGAAGAAATATATTTTAAAATTAAAATTATATTTGGATATGCAAAGTTTTCAGACTCATTTTTGAAAAAAAAAACAATCCATAATCACAACATATTTGGATTTTAAAAAAAGAATTCCATGAATAAATGGCTTATAAGTATATTTTTTATATTCTGAAATTTTACTTGTGAAATTTCTAACTTTATGATAATAACTATTTATCCCTTTTAAGTGGCCCTAGGGATAGAGTTGCAATAGAAGAAATGATAGAGGGGACTTCCATTTTTTTTGACAAACAAAACACACACACATACTGTAACAATCTAGCTCGCTGGTGATATTATTCGCTTTGAGCTTAGGCCCGCACGATTTTAAAATAGGAATAATTACACTCACAAGTCACTGAGAAAAATTATTTACACAAAAAATAGCCCACTTTTTTTTAATTACGAAAAGTAGTCATCCGACTGACCTTTAGCTATTTGTTACAATTTTAGGCATTCAACCCTCGTTGTATAGGTATGTATAGTCAGTGTATATTTGTGTATCATAATGCATATTTAGTGTATAGCTCATGTATAAGTAATATGCATTGTATAGCAGTGTATACTTTCTATAACTATATTGTATAGTTATATATAGTTTTGCTGATTTGAAGCTATTTTTTATGTAAATAAAATATGAACTACTTTTTGTAAACTTTTTACTTTTTAGTATGTATATGTAATTCTCCCTTTAAAACGCGTCACTTGTAGGTAAGACTTGTTTACTTATATACCTAGGATCTCTCTTGTGTTATGCTGATATGAGACTTCTCATCTTAAGATGATTTGTTACATATACAATTCGAGCAACGTGTATATAATTCGCTATACAATTCACAGTGTTTGTATATTTCATTATACAATTCGCGCATAATCTTATTTTATTTAATTTTTCAAAAAAGGAAATTTAGTATGGTATGACTACATGGGCCTCTATTTAGCATGAAACAGCCCACACATTTTAAGTTGACATCATTGTTCCATTAGACACGTTATTGGCAGATAAATTAACACATGTAAGCACTACTTAACAATTTTGATTAACCATGGTGAGGAAGAAAAAAAAGAATAATTTTTAAATATATACAATAAACTAATTAATATACAATAAATATATTCATATTTTATTTACTTGAAAAATAGCCAAATTTATAGAAAATATACATTGACTATATAATATATCTTGCCAAAAGTCATAGAAAGTATATATTGATTGTACAATGTAGATTGCTTATACATGAGTTACATATTGGATATACAATATGATACACTCAAAAATTGAATATAGCTTGATTATACATGAAATATACACTAACTATACATACTTATACAACGAATGATCATTTTTTGGTAATTACTTTGACCGAATAACCATATGCTAATTGTCTCGTTTTATGTAAATTCAATTTCTTTAATTTTACGAGCATGAGTAGGTGTCATTGGAATTGATTGAAAAAACATGGATGATTTTATCATAAAATTTGAGGAAATTAATAGGTGATTTAGATTAGTTTTGAGAAAATAATCAAACCTAAAAAAATACATGTGATATGTACGTATCTCTAGTGTATATCATGTATATCAGTGTCCATCATATACATAGACATCACTTCAATATGTGTACAAAACTTTGCATCTCTTATATATCTATGTATAACACACGTAAATTTTCATAGACACACAAATAGAATGAGATAAATGGATTTGTAGTGGTATATACATGGTGATATACACAAAATACAATGAGGAATACATATATGGAATTGTTACATTATCATATGAATGTTGTTTCATGGTACCAACCTAACTCTTGATTGTATAAAATCAATAAATAAATAAATAATTCACAAAACCCGTAACCTGAATTGCAAGAATATAAACTACTAAAGTTTTTTTCGAATTTCTCCAATCATCTAAACGACAAACTACTAAAAATTGTTAAAATTTTTAACTATATATCTCAAACAAACTGATATTAGTTGTGTGAGACATCTTTTTATCGTCCAATGAATGAAGCTATTGTTGTACAACCAATCACTAGTTACAAAGCTCCAATAAGATATCGACAGTGCTAGCACAATCATGTGCAAATTTATTATCGAATTTGTAAACTACCCATATTCCTATATTTAGAGAGTTGCAAAAAGGTTTTTAAAAAATGTACAACAACAACATACCTAGTGTAATCCCACAAGTGGGGTCTGAGGAGGGTAGAATGTACGCAGATCTTACCACTACCTCATAGAGGCAGAGAAGTTATTTCCTAGGATCCAGATTTTAAAAAAAACGTAAATAAATTTAAAAAAACTAACAAAGGATAATTCTACAAATTGCTAATAATTCATCTTGGAATTGTTTTGGATTTGTTAGGGAATTTCAATTGAAGTTTTATATTATAATAATTAATTTCCAAATTATCATAATTAATATCTTCCCTTTTTGTTTGTGCAAAAATAGCTAGGCCACGAGCAAAGGCAAAATAGCCAGTACCACCAACAACATTCAACTTGTTATTATCATTTGTCAAACTTTTTGCCTCCACACTAAGACTTCCACTTAATTCTTTTGAATTAAACGTAAGATAAATAATATTAAATGCGGAATTCGCGAAATCTTGAATTGGGATGATGAATCCTTGCGCCTTTCCAACTACAGGAGAGGTGTTTTCCGGGCCTTCTGTGAGAAGGCGATGGAAAATTAAAGCGCCAAAGTCTGTTGGAGCTTTTTGAGAGGGGAAATTGGAAGCAGGAACTCGAGGTTGTTGAATATAAAGGGATAAATCAAACCAAGGGGGATTTTTTGATTTGTTTTGTTGGGGAATTGGTGAGAATATTGCAAGGAGAATGACTGAAAGTATTGCTAATAAAATTGCAATGCAAAAAATGATTCTTGCTATCATGATTATTAACAAATGGTATATAGCTTTTTGATTTGTTTGGTTTTCAAAAGTTGATTTTTGAGGTGTGATTTTTGGGGGAGTGTTGCTTTTAATATTGTTCAATGTTAGGAGGGGTTTGTTAAAATTTTAATGGTTTTGGTTACTTAATCCACCTTATTGCTTTTTCCACCTAAACCACATAGGATGCATGAGCTTTTTGTGCACCAAAGGAGTTAATTTACCCCTAAAAATTTGTATTTAAAAATCACTTAAATAATTCTATCTTTTTTTTCGATTGTGTTTGCTGCATTTAAGCAGAGGGTCGTTTAGAAACAATATCTATAGCTTCATAAAGTAAAGATAAAATTTATGTACACACTATTTTCTTTAAAATCTCATTTTATAAGATTTTACTGAATACGTTCTTGTTTTTGTTTTTGTTTTCGTTGTTTGTTTTCGCATAGTCATGTGAAGATCTAGTTCGATAATTGTTCTAGGCCTTACTAGAAATCAATCCATTTTTGGATGGATAGATCCATCGAAAAATTGTTAGAAATCTATGAGAAGTTCGTTCATAATATTTCTGAGGGGAGCCTTTTTAATGAATTTTTAAGGTAAGTTACGCCCATAATTTTAAAAAATGATTGATTTTTAGAAGTGGATTAGAGTTATGATACTATGATTTGTATTATGTCCTCTTGATCACTAAGATATTCTATTGCTTTATTGTTCAAATCTAGAATGAATGAGAGTCTTGATAAAATTATTTTCATATGATTTATAGCTCATGAATTTGAGTTGTGGAATCAACTGATTAAGTTTATAGCACACCTCCTTAGAATACAATCTTTCATTAAACCTTTGCGATATCAAATCTATGTGGTAAAGTACCATTTGTGTAAAAAAAAAAAAAACTAAAAACCAACTAATTAGTCACAACCAACTAATCAATAACAAACTTTTTTAGAAGATGAATGTGGGTTGCATCATGACTCTACCAAGTTGGTGTAGTGGATACATATAGATTATATATAGTATGAATCAAATAAAGCACACATGGGGGCAACTTTTTTTTGGTTGTTGTTGTCCATCCGATATCAGGTGCTCGTATTTGAGTCAGACTATTTTGAATTCGCGTCGCGTAGAGCTCATTCGGAGAAAATGCTTCATATCAAGAATTTTTGCATATTCAGTGTTTGAATTCGAAACTTCTGATTAAAGGAAGAGTATTCCCATCCACGCATCACATTCTTTGATAGTACATATGGAGGCAACTTATTAATAAAAAGGACAATTTAAAAAAATAATCCACCAAACATTTTCTTCATCTTTGAAAACATTATTCATTTCTTTCATGATGTCACATGCATGCCTCTAAACTTGTAAACAAGTCAAGGTGATAAGACATTTTATTTCATTTTCTTCATAAGACCAAGACACTTTTTGGTCCCTATAGAAGTGGAAATTGTACAAAATAACAAAAAGAACAAAAAAAAGGCAACATGATTATTTGGTCCATTAATTTTGGTCGGTTGTTAGTTTAAAATCAAAATTAAATCAATTTGATCGATTTATAAAATTATTAAATCAAATCAAATCAAATATAATATATATTTATCGATTTGATTATCATTTATTTTGGTTTGATTGTTAATCATATACAAAAATAAAAAAAATGATTCATCTAAATAAAACAGGAAAAAAAGAAGACAACAATTCAATCAACAAAAAATAAATTGTCTTCGTGTCATTTTGGATCTTATAATTCTCATATAAGAACTCTAATTATGTTTAGCTTCCTGTTTATATTGTTAGCTAATCCAACGTACTAAACAAATAAAAGATGCATCATATTTTATTTTATTTTTAATTAGAGTGCTGGATTAACTTTCTATATAAAAATTATTCATATGTCAATATATATATAAAAAAAAATGCATATAATTTGTTGATTTAGTTATTTCTTCAATTGTTTTGAACTAAATCAAATATAATATTACCAGTTTTAAAAACATAAAATCAAATTAAATAAAAATCAATTAATAGCAATTTTTCGATTTGAATCAAATTTCACCTAAACCCTAAACAGCATAATTTTAGATGAGTAGTTGAAATTAATATCAATAATTACATGTAATTGTGACAATTATACAGAAGTTGAAGTCAATTCTAAATGGACCCCTGCCTTCACTTACTCATATAATCTTTTCTGTTTGTTTTTTTTTTACTTGGTATCTTATACGCGTTTGGAGCTCAATTAATTCATATATGTGTTAGAAAGTCCTTTTTGAGAGGGAAGTGCTTCTTATAAAAGATGATATTATATCTAAAGCTCGAATTTAATACATTTAATTAAAAACGAAAGAATAATTATCACTTCACCTCGACCTCGAGCTTTCATTGTATTTAGATAGTCTATATAAACATGACTAGTCACTTAGTACTCACTTGTCCAAGGAATAAAAAAAAGAAAGACACAATGAGTACTACAAACTACCTAAAATTACTACTCATACTCCACTTTTTATTCTCATTATTCTACCTAACAACTAGCCAACAGCCATCAACAACACCAACAACCACCACATCAGTATTAGACATTGATGGTCATGAGCTACAAACTGGCTCAAAATACACAATTTTATCTCTTAATCAAAATGGAAGTGGTAGTCTAGCACTAGAACCAAAAAACAGGCCATGTCCATATTATGTCATACAAAAAAATCTTGAATCATCAAATGGCCTTCCAACAAGGTTCATGCCTATTGACAATAACCAACAAGTCATAAGTTTGTCTACTGATTTAAACATTGTGTTCTTTGCTGCTACAATTTGTGTTCAGTCCACGGCGTGGAAGGTCGGTGGCGCGGATGAGAGAACAGGAAGGAGGTATGTTATGAGTGGTGGCATTACTGGAAGGCCAGGGAGTGAGACAATAAGCAATTGGTTTAAGATAGAAAAGTATGGGAATGAGAGTTATAAAATTGTGTTTTGTCCTGGAGTTTGTAGTAATTGTAGTAAAGTTGTGTGTGGGAATGTTGGTGTTTTTAATGAGGATGGGAAGAAGTGGCTTGGGTTGAATGATGAACCACTTGTTGTTAGGTTCAAAAAAGTGTTGAATTGATATCAAAGAATTGAACTTTTTCATTTTTTCCTTCTTAGTTTCCTATTCTAATGTATATACTCTATAGTAGATTATAAATACTTGTCATGTTTCGCTTTTTGAGAGTTTTTTATTTGGTTAATCTTTACAATCTTGTCATAGTTGACAACTTAGAAATTTGAAATATCACATCCTAACAAGACTTAAGGATTAAGGATTCTTCAATGCATTGATGCTGTTATAACAAGACTTTATGACAAAGCACTTGCCATTGAAGTCTTGAAACCAGAGGAAGATTTTACATTATGTCAAGGTACATTCATTAGAATTGATGTTCAATTAACAGGGAAGCCTCCTAAAACTTGTAGTCTTAACGGACTGTGGGAATGGGGGTATTGGTAAACTACACTAGTAAAGAAACTTTTTGATGGTACTATAATGGTGTATCGTTTCTATATTCGCGTGTGGATTACTATATCTCAGAAGTATGAAGTAAGGGATTTGCATAATTCCTAGTAGGCCTTTCTGTGTTTTGTTGCTCATGAAATCCAACGAATACCAACAGAACGACGAGGATTTAGCTGAGAAGCTTTAGAAAGGTTTAAAAGGGGGAAGATATCTCATTGTCATGGATGATGTGTGGAGTATCAAGTCTCGTGGGGACAAGGCGACTAATGAAAGTTGCACTCTTTGTGAACCCTGATAACCCTACTAATCGGATGTGCTTCTTAAGTGTAGAAGAAAGTTGGAAGCTACTGCAAAAGAAAGTATTTGGAGGACGATCTTTCACAGATGGAATAGCAAGAATTGGAAAGGGAATATTGGAGAAATGCTCAGGATTACCACTAGAAATTGTTGTGGTATCTGGCATTCTCTCCAAAATTTGTGCTACACTGAGTTGAGGGATAAGTTTTCCATAAAGATTTTGCTCAATAGTTACAAGAAACACGAGGCAATGCTCGGATGTATTGGCATTGAGTTGCAAGTAGAAGAAGAGTGTTTACAGGATCTCAGAGATAGATGCCTAATTGTGGTTGTAAAGAGGTCTAATGGTAGAGTCCAAACATGTAGCATTCATGATCTCATTCACAACTTCTGCTTAGAGGAAACTGAAAAAAAAACAACTCCTGCATGTTGTGAGAAGGTTTTAGGTGAAATTTCCTCTAGGTTTCATCGTCCTCTTCATTTCATTCGGATATCTTTGCATACACTTGATATGCTTATTTAAATCCACATGTTAGATCTTTCTTGTCATCAAAAGCATCCATATATTTATTGGACTCCCTTCTCCATTGCACGGTTTTCAAATTTCTCAGGGTGTTGTTCATGGCTAATCATTTCTTCCTATTAAAGTCATTAAGCTATAGTTCATTAATCGCGCTCTCCATTCATGGTGAACTTCCCACTCTTCCCAGATCAATCTTCAAGCTCAAGAATCTCCAAAGCTGATGATTTACTGGGGAGGGTCCGGAAAGACATGAACTACCACTAGAAATCCGGACAATGCAGCAGCTAATGCCACCCATTTCAAGGTTCTTTTCGTAGGAAACCTACGAACACTCTAAAATAAGCTCAGCCAGTTTTTCCCCTGGACTTGTTGCTCGAGTTCCCAACCTAAAGACATCAACCATTTTGGAAACAGAAGAAAACTCCTTCAATGATGATTGACATTGTAATGCTTTCAATAACCTATTAAAAATTGCAACATCTGGAAAATCTAAAGTTGTTTTTTAAATCCAAATATCGAAAACTTTCAGCCTCATTGCATCAGAAGTTGGAATGTGTTTCCGCTGAACCTCAACAAGTTGACATCAAAAGCTAGCTGGATACCATGGGAAAGATACCAGAATTCATGGCATGTTACCAAATATTGAAGTGCTCAAACTGAAAATATATGCCTGGCAGGAACCAGAATAAGAACCAGATGAAAAGGGGTTTTCTATGCTCAAATTCCTGCTTCTGGAAAGTAGAGATTTGGTGCATTGGAGGGCCATATTATCACTTCCCATGTATCGCATATTTAGTCCTCAAATTTTGCTACCAGTTAAAGGAAATTCCTTGTCAAATTGGACCAACACAACAAATCATAGAATTGCATTCTTGTTGCCCTTTAGCTGAGATCTCTGCTAGAAAAATCCGTGGCTAGCAACAAAGCCTTGGAAACAATAGCCTAGAAGGTTGCAGTGATCAAGCTAGATAATTTAAGGAATGTTTACAGTTTATATTATCATAGATTTTAGTTCCGAGTTGGATGATCTTGGTGCTGCCGCATGTTGCAACATTTAGTACTATGGCTTGAATTACAAGTTCTGATTTTGCTCTGTCCTTGGATCTGTGGTGTGGTTGTAAGGCAATAATTTCAGATTAAAACTAGGAGAGTGAGAATTAATCTGTTGAGGCATTCTAAATCAATTGGCCACACTTGTAAAATAAAACCAGGAGAATGAGCATTAACCTGTTCAGGTATAGGCTAATTCTAAAATGAATTCTAGCTTTCATTTATGGAAGGTACAGTTTAAATCTCATACCAAAAGGTATCAAGTGGCTTTGCCATGCCAAACTCTCTTTCTCAGTTGATATTCAGTCTTATCCTTCAACATTTGAGTTGAAACATAGATCACAAATTTTCTTTTTCAGCTAAACTATTGTTTATAGTAATTGATACTTTCTGAATACAAGAGTGTCTTTAAGTTCTTTCTACATTCTTGTTTACTGGTAAGGACAGTAGGCTTAAAGTGTACATGTGGTATTGTTACAAGGACAAAATAATGAAGTAAGCATCACTTGATCAAACTTCAAAAGAATATCTTGAAGTTATTACCCGCGACTTTGAGAAGAGACTAAGAATAAGTTCCGGCAGAAGAATCAGAAGACAAACTGATTTACTCCAAAATATGAGAGAATGACTGAGATGCTGGACCACCTTCATATCATGTGTACTGAGATGCTGAACCACCTTAATATCATATGTACTTCACCAACCATTCCAAGCTCTGTCATGTATGAACATGCCATGAGGAAATTTCTTTGATAAGCTAAAAGCAGTAACTTCATTTACTAATATCACAACTTTGATTATACAACTCTGACTCTGCCTGTGTTTTTGCAGAGAAACAAGGTGAGCTAAATATTGGTAGGTATATAATACCTTTATGCATTCAGGTAAATCTTCGTCTTCTATTTTTGCATGAGTCTGTGAATGAAGAGATGAAAAAGCATGTGAATTAGAGTTCAAATGCACTACTGACCATGACTCTACACTTGGAGAAAATGTGCAAATGCAAAGCACAATTAGATAAATTTGTGCTTAAGAATAATATACTTGGATTCATCTTTGATTAAGAATATACTTGGATTCATCTTTGACAATACACATCCAAGTAAAAGGAAGTCATGAATGCATTTCACTCGGATTAATATTTATGTCTTTCAGAAGTTACCTTTGTGACCAAATGGCAGGAGGCATAAAGATTGGCGGCTGATAAAGCGAGAATCACCAGTGCAGAAGCTACAGTTGATGGTCTGTAGCACAAGTGCTCATGACCCAGCAAAGCTAGGACTGCCAGGTATTTAGTTGTCCTCTCCATATATTCAGTAGCTGTAGCAGCTTTTAGATAGAACCTGTGCAGTTATGACAAAAGCCAAATAAGATAGATGGATGACTCCTTACTTCTTCAGTTGGTGTATGTTAAGGTTAAATCATCCAGTATCAAATTTAAGCAACTGTATAGCAGGGTTAACCATTGTACCATAAGAAGTTGTATATTGTAGGAAGAAAGCACTGGAAATTGAGGACCTCCTGCACCAGCCACTCCATAGCCACCACTTCAGAACAACTATATGCAGCGCCTGCAACAGAAAATGTCTTCTGGCGAATGCTGAAATGAAAGAAGTGAACTTGTCAACTTATAACTTTTCAGCGAATGAGGCCTAAGCAGATTAGTATGCTTTAATAATGATAGGGAATGTAAAATATCAATACTTCTATATTTTAATGTCCACTTTCCTTTCAGAATTTTTTACTATATTTCTCAGTAAGTAACATCCGAGAAACTGAATGCAAGGTAATTTGCAACCGTGAGCTCCCTCAGATTTTACAATTGGTTTTGAGGTTCAGCTTATTTGCACTTCCTTCAGACATTTCATTGTGATACTATACCCTAGTGGCTCTCAAGTGAACAAGCCTGGATTTAATATCAGAGCAAGAATTGTTACCTGTTTAAAGGCTGGTTTTCTTCAATCCTGACTGCCAGAGTAAGGCAGGCAATGCCAGCAATTTGAAGGCATCTTTTGGTTTTGAAGTACCCTTTACTTAGAAATCTGTCAAAGAGGTTGACACTCAGGAACATCGTCTCCTTCTGAAGGTCCTTCCTCGTGGCTTGCTGTAAAAAAAGTATGTCCAGCATTAGACAAGGAAAACTGCCAAAGTACTCGTGACATTAGTCTGTGAATGTAAAATGTCCAAAGCATAGGCTGTTGAAACAAATTTTAGTTCGTTTGTATTGCAATTCTCTGCAGGAAAAATGGGAACCTTAAGGCCATTGGACTACTCCCAGGAGTCCAGGACCTTGGTGCTTTAGGGCCATCTTGTGGTAAACGCCTGAAATGCCAGTGCAATCCAAATTTCTTATGTTTTCCACTACAAAGTTCTATGAACAGTTTATTTTTTGTGTATACAATTAGTCTCCCCATGAGTTAATTAACAAAAAGCAAACAGGATCCAGTTATAACACTCTCTCTAGATCTGTTTCAACTTATAGGGCATCCTTTCCATCATCGAACTCTCCAAAATGTTTGAAGATATTATTGTACTCAATTTTCTAATATTTCATGTTAAGTTCATTTAATTATTTAATTTTTGAATATAGTAATGTCTATCAAACTAATCTTCAATTATTATACTATATGGACCGTTACTTTATTTCAGAAAATGGTAGTACTACTATTAATATTTAAGCTCATACAAGCAATATGGACAGCAACATTATAGGCTCACGTGCAAGGTGGATTCCATCGTCTTATACCAGTTGTGAAAAAATATAACTTCCACATGCTCTATAAGCCGTAAATTATGTCACGAAAAGTTGATTTGATTCGCTAATAGCATCAATTTCCAGGGAAATTTTAACTGCATTTCAGATCAACTAGAAAGGAAAGAGGGGTAGTAATCACGTTCAGCACTAACCAACCTCAAGTATCCAATGAACCATTTGTAACCGCTGCTGCACGATTAGATCGCCGTAGTCTGTAGTAGAACAGTATTCCTCGGCGTAATCGTGTAGATACAATTGCCTTCTCTCTCTGTTTCTTATCATCCTATAGCTCTCTTCAATCTCGTCATCTTCCAATCCCTACATACATAAAAGGAAACAAACAGAATCATGATGATTTTATAGCTAACTGAATAGAACTTCAATAACACGTGAATTTCAACGAAAAACAATAATTATTATCTCAATCTCAAACCAGTCCAATGTGCTAATTCAAATTCTTATATCTACGCTGGGAAATTTATATATGTTTTACTCCACTACTCAGTATTTATGAACTACAAATTCCATGAATTTAGAGAGATAAATAGATTTTTTGAAATATTAACTTTCAATACAACTATAGGAAGTCAAATAAATATCTTACAGTGAATTCAGTAGAAATGTGATCTTCCGAAGAGTTTATGGGAGTGGATTGCAAAGCGGCGGTTGATCTGCAGAACTGTTGACCGAACCGAAGAAACAACGTGAAAGTAGGTGAAGGACTAGCGTCTGTGTTTGATTTCTCAGAGAACTGGCTTCCGGAGTCGTACCAATACGACGGACTATAGTCGGAGAGATCTATATCGGAACTCTCCGGGAATATCTCCGACTGGAGTTCAGAGTAAGCTGATGAATAGTCATCAGAGAAATCAACAATTGAGAAATTTTCAGAACATTCCAGATCAATTTCTGCTTCAACGAGTTTCTCATGTGCATGTTCTACAGCGGATAATTCCACCTCTGGACAGACTCGTGAAACTTCAGACTCGACATCTTCCGCTGCTTTGTTTTCACTACATTTGATTGTTTGAACTGATAAATTTCCACATTTCGACTCAGAAGGCGACTGCAACGCGGAATTGAATGAAACGACATCTTCATCTTTGATTTTCGCAGCATTTCTGCTTCCTTCAACAACATCCCCTCCGGATTTTGAGCTCTCACGACAAAAACCACCAGCAGCTTTCAGAAATCTCGAAATTGCATCAGAATCCTCAGTTCCTTCAATAACTTTTGCATTTCTCTTCTGTTTTGAAACGATATCCTGAGAGATATCAACTGGATCTTCAATTTTTATGATTTTTCCTCTAACTTCAGAACACGAATCAACACAAGAGCACTCCGACAATTCCACTTCAGCATCCTTCTTCTGAAACTCGAGCAAGTTCTTCCTGAAATAAGATCTAGTAATTCTCCGAAATTCCTCTCCTTCAATTTCACGCTTCTTCACTGCCGTTTCCTTATTCACAGAACCTTTGCTCGATTCACGTGAAACTTCGCTGGTCAAGTGCGACGAAGCGGCAATTAAGAATGAACGTAGAATCGGAGATATATGTGATCGCTTCCGGCGAGGTAACTTCGACCGGAGTTGCTTCTTCACAGCCGGTAGGATTTCCTTCGGTTGCTGAATTGCTTCTGCATGTAACTTTCGCTTCATTGCTTGTACTTTGCTTAGAACGTGTGAATAAACTCAAACTGTGTGTTCAAGTTGTGTGCGTCAGTGAGAGAAAGCCGTTAATGGCGTTTGTTTGCTCGGAGAGAAAATGGGGAAAATCGTGGGAGTGAGAGCTTATATACGCTGTGGTTGAGTGGGGCCACGTTGATGTCACGTTGTTTAACTTTTTTCCTTTCCTCACATTTTCTTTTTCTTTATTTTTTTCTCGTGCAGATTTCGACTTTTGTACCTTATTTACAATTCCTTAAAAAAAAAATTATATATATATTTAAATTTTAAAATATAAATATTTTAAATCAATTTCTTATTAAAAAAAGTCTTATCAACCTATTCAATTCTGGAATTAGACATACTATTAATACGGATATTTTTACTTTTAAAGTGAAATTTGTAACTCATCAAATTAGAATTTTTTTTGCATAATCTCTTTCTGATTTCGATCAAGTTACGTAGAATTAATATAACAAGAGGTCCTATATTGATGAACTCCTATCTAAAATTTAGCGTGAATCAATCAAGAATTGGACCAGTCACATTTCTAAATTAGTCAGGTTTGGATGATTAAGTAATTATTATTTTATAATTTAGGGAAAAAAGAGTAAAACAAATACACTTGTACTATCATAAAGGAGCAAAAATGTCCTCAATTTATACTTTGGGTAATTTATACCCTTGTACTATCATAAAGGGTCAAAAATGCCCTGACACTAACGAAAAAGGATAAAAAATGTCCTTGATTTATACTTTGAACCAAAAATACCCTTTTCAATGATAATTTGGTTCAAAATGTCTTTATTGTTACCAAATGAATCAGAAATACCCTTCTTTAAATTAATGTATATATATATAATTTTTTTCTTTTTAAACATATTGTATTACTAATTAAAATATTATTTTTAAAGATTTCTTTTGTTATTTTTTTTAAATCACATTAACTAATAAGAATATAAGAAAATAATTGTTATCTTAATCTCATTTGAT
>JBCEWC010014779.1:0-14144 GCA_038996855.1 Solanum aculeatissimum
TCACTATTGTATTTGTTATTGTCATCATAATATTATTTGGCTAAATTCGACTTTTCCCGAGTTCCGATCCTAACAACAATCAACAATAATAGCATGCTGAAAGAACTACAAAAGGAATTTAAAGTCGTCAGTTACTATCTACATTTCAACTTTTTCACAATGTCCTTACTTCTCTATTTCTCACCATCAACTATGTAAATGCAGTAAACTAATCGACAATTTGATTGACACCTTTTCGCACTCTGCCTACTCCCATGTTCCTTATCAACAAATACTTAAACATAATTAAATGGCTTAAAAATTATTTTCTCATCAGCAAGTACTTAACCATAATTAAATGGCATAAAAATTATTCCATGGTATGCTACAAAAGCAATTTGAAATTACATTTTGCCCATATCTATGTTATTGCTAGCCTTTTTTTCTGATCGACGTTCAATGAATTGTCTCCCAATTTTAAATGTAGTCAAAGAACGGGGAAAAATTTTGAGAAACGCAAAGACTAAACGAGTTGTGTACAAACTTTTGACTACCACGCAAGGAAATCACAACTACAAGAAAGCATGAAGGTGACAATGTTACAGAGAAAACATAAAAAAAATTATGTATTAGGAGACAATCCAACAAATGAAAATAGGCATACAGAGAGTGTCGGGAATCAATGGCTATATTGTAATTATTTATACTACATGTTAGTGTTTAAATCTATATATATTGCAAATTACAATTGTATTTACTCTTTAAAGAATTAGTTACTTATTATTATTTTAAAATCACAATTTCAAGTTTTCTAATTAGCACTGTATAGACTACCTTTAAAACAGAGTGGGTAAAAGCTCTACATATCAATAGGAAGACCTACAAAATCGATCAAGCATGAACAGGCCATAGACATTATTTTGATCATTTGAAAAGGTGTACAAATATGCACAATGAGCCTGAAAATATACGTGATTACTTTCAATATCCAAAGCCCTGTGTACCATCCAATTATGATACTCTACGACTATACATGATTTGGTTTATAATTTGTAGGCAAAGTACATCATCTAGAATGTCATATATCGTTCAGAATCAAAGGTTTTGTATATTATCACAATCAACAATGATAACATGCTGAAAGAATTACTAAAGGAATTTTAAGTAAATGGTTATTCAGAACTACCATGTACTCTTAAGTTACAGCCAAAGCATCTAGTATGCCATGTCTCGAATGTAGCAAGGTTTTTACAGCAGTTTCATAAATATTTAGTGAGTTTGGGATGAGAGGGGAGGAAATGATTCTATTTCTTTCCTTAGAATGGTTTCACATTTTGTCCCTCTTCTTTGATGAGTAGCCTTTCGAAATTTATACTATGTTTGTCAAAGTACTATGCAAAATGCTACCAAGTTAAATTTCAAGTAAGGACTTGTTATCATAGTTATCAGTGAATAATGGTTGGAAGTATTAACTGATATGAATATATATAAGCAATCATTGCTTGTTTTGGTCAAGCATTTGCACTTCTGTCTCTGTCAATCTTCTTGTTTGTCTGGCCTTGTAGTAGATTGTGAAAAATAAGTTAGCTTAGACTCTTGGGCCTAAGTTTCTTGGTTTCCATTTCAGCTTTGTTTATTATAAATCTAAGGTTATTGTGTGGTAAGTTGCTTGGGCTCTCAAAAATATTGCCATATCTGTGTTGGATCCTCCAAGAATGCACTACTCTCAAAGGAACTAACACGAAGCAGATGCCATTTTTCAAAGTCCAAGCAACGTAGACTCTGTGTGCTGGTTCACTTTTTTTTTCAAGAGCCTCTTTCTCTGCGTATGCTCGAGTTCCTTTCCTTTTTAAATTGAATTCCAGGTGGAATATAAAAAGCCTATTGAAATGGGTATTTCAACTTGTTAACAGGTTATTTGTGTTCAATGACATCGTCGAATTTGTATGGAGAAACTGGACGGGCACAATCTTTTATGATCTTATTGTCTGTAAAGGCAAGTTCAACCTCTTTATGCACGGAGGAGTGGTTGGGATTCACACGATCCAAACGACCATTAAGAATGTAGTAACTTTTATTTGGCTTTAAGGAGTCCTTCCATATTTCGATATGCTTATTAAATAAAGTTGCTTGAATCTTTATTTCCTAGTATTGAGCAATGGACGGCGGCATTAGCATAGAAAGCATGAAATGTTGTATAGTCAGATTAATGTAAGTGAGAAAGGTAGTACTTCTTCATCAACTAATATGATCGTTCTATAAGTCCCTTTATGTCTTGAATTTTTGTAAGGTATTATTGATCCCCATCGTATGACTAAGACGCGCATCACTGAATCATCAGAATATCTTGGTAGCACATTTATCGGGACACTCTATTTTGCTAGTTCAATTGCAGCGGCCATGTCGGTTGAGCCTGCATAAGGAAAGACAAATGTGGCAGTGAGATCCCCAATGTAACAGGTAGTTAGTGATGATTTTTCTTAACAGGCATATTTAAAAGGAGCAAAATTATATTTTGTAGTCAAGAAATGTGGTGATACTTTTTTTTCGAATTCACAGGGATTAAGACAAAACAGTAAAATGAAACGCGAGGAAGAAGATGGAGAATATGATAGAGTGTATGTAAAGATGGTCAATGTAACTGGCAGTTATTAATGTGTTTTGGCAGCAGGCATAAGAAAGCGGAGCAAAGCTATATTTCTGTGTCACGACAATTGGTGTTATTTTTCGGATTGAATAGAAGTAACGTGAAACAGTAAAATGCTAGTGATTACGTATTAGACATACTTTAGTGTTTGTTGGCAAAAAGTACAGCGTGTAAGTTTTGTCGAAAAGGTGAAACCGTAACAAATGCTATAGTGACGGTGTGTGTGAGTCTGTATATCTAAGAAGTGGATTTACATTGTTGTAAAAGTTAAGAATATGCTCAAGCGTGGTAAAAAGAAGATGATGCAGCAGTGGGAGTAATAACGTGGGTGGTGTGTGGAGAAAGGTGAAGACTTACAACTCATTGATGGGCGCAAAAGATGTTCTGAAGCGGTGGATATTATGTAATATGCATAAATAGGAGAAAAGGTGAAGATGGTAAAAGTGCATGCAGGGAAGAATGGCCAGTTGTACACGTGGAAAAGAAAGTGTGTTCGAAGTAAACAATTCAGAAATGTGAGCAGAATGTGAGAGTAATACCTGATTTGCAGAATGCAGACGGTAGATGTTTCATAGGGAAGAAGATTGTAGTTGGTGCTTATATAGAGTCAAGTGGTGGTCGTTCGGGGTGTAGGAGATCAAAATATCTTGGTAGCGTATTTATTGGGGCACTCTGTTTTGCTAGTTCAATTTCAGCGGCCATGTCAGTTGAACCTGCATGAGGAAAGGCAAATATGGCAGTGAGATGCCCAATGTAATAGGCAGTTAGTAACGATTTGCCCTAACAAGCATATTTAAAAGGAACAAAAGTATATTTTGTTGTCAAGAAAAGTGGTGATGTTTTTTTTTCGAATTCACAGGGACTAAGACAAAGCAGTAAAATGAAATGCGAGGAAGAAGATGGAGAATATGGCGGAGTATATTTAAAGATGGCCAATGTAACTGACAATTATTAATGTGTTTTGGCAGCAGGCATAAGAAAGCGGAGCTAAGTTATATTTCAATTTCATGACAACTGGTGCTATTTTTCGGATCGAATGGAAGTAATGTGAAGCAGTAAAATGCTAGTGATTACGTATTAGACATGCTTTAGTGTTTGTTGGCAAAAAGCAGAGCGTGTAAGTTTTGTCAAAGAGGTGAAACCGTAACAAATGCTACAGTGGCGGTGTGTGAGTCTCTATATCTAAGAAGTGGATTTACATTTTTGTAAAAGTTAAAAATATGCTCAGGCATGGAAAAAAGGAGAAGATGCAGTAGTGGGAGTAATAACGTGGGTGGTGTGTGGAGAAAGGTGAAGACTTACAACTCGCTAATGGTCGCAAAAGATGTTCTGAAGCGGTAGACATTATGTAATCTGCATAAACAGGAGAAAAGGTGAAGATGGTGAAGGAGCATGCAGGGATGAATGGCCATTACGCGTGGAAAAGAAAGTGTGCTCGAAGTAAACAATTCAGAAAAGTGAGTGGAATGTGAGAGTAATACCTGGTTTGCAGAATGCAGACGGTAGATGTTTCATGGTGAAGAAGATCGCAGTTGGTACTTATATAGAGTCAAGTGGTGGTCGTTCGGGGCGAAGGAGCGGGAGGTGCAATGATCAGGAGTAAGTACCCGTTGATTTGGAAGAGGTTGGGGACGCGTTGATTGAAAGAAGTTGTGTATGCACGATACAGCAGGGCTGTAGAAGAAGAGTGCGCTAGTTTTAATGTAAGAGGGTAAAAAAGTAATTTGACATTGAAAATTTTAGAGGGTAAAAAAGTAATTTGACATTTGAAATTTTAGGGTTCATGCTTTTAAAGTAATATAGATATAGATATAGATATAGATGAATTAATGAGAATGCTCCTTTACAAAGTATATATATATATGCTATTAATCATAAATCTTAAAAGTTTCATGCATACAAAGCTTATATATATATCTATTTGGTAGCACAAGATATTAATGAGATTAGAATAAAGCATATAAATAAACAAATGCGTAGGTCAATAAAAATTATGCATGTTTTTTGGTACAAGTATTTCCAAGACGTAGTATAGTTATTTTAATGAGGTATTTGTGGGCTCAAAGCTGGTGGCCATACCTGATCACTTGAGAAATTAGATGACACTTGTTTCTTAATTTTGTTAATAAGTGTTACAAGATTAGCAATATCTTGTACTACACTTTCGGCAATATAAAACTGTGCATCAGATGAATCTTGACAAATTTTGATATTTTTTAGGGCTTCATCAATTTGTTTGATAACATGTTTGAATTGACCTTTTTGGTATTTCGTAATTGCTGATTTAAGATTCCTTCCTGCATCTTCAATTTTAAATTCACAAAACATCACCTCCTCGATAGCTAAATACTGTTGTATGCCTGAAAAACTACCTAAGGCCAATTCAAAAGAGGACTCAATAGTATCGGCAGCCAAGGGTAATTTTGGAATCAATGTCAAAATTAATAGTGAAATGAATGTCATCATGGAAGTTGTACCATATAGAGGTACTGCCATTTTTCTCTTTTCTTCTTCTGTGTTAGATTGTAACAAGTTTATGTTTATATATAGATTATTATTTTAGCGGTTAATTGGATTTATGTTATATCTTGGGCTTTTTCAATAAATATGGTATTTAATGATAAAAGTACATTTACAAATTGCTATAACGTTGAATGTATGGGTTGTGTGCATTGTATTTGGCCATTGAACACGACGATTTTTTTCTAGTTGAAATACTTTTGATAATTAAATATCTGTTTGCATTTTCAATTGTATATACATCTACATACATGGTGATGAATGGATTAAAACATATAACACGTACGCCTTTTCTAGTTTTGTGTCACCATTTTAGTTAACTTGCTGCTTAATTAGTTCATAATGGAGTAACAGAGATAAAAGTATCATGTGTGCTTTCATTTACGTTAAGTAAGGCGTTTTAGTTATAGATTAGTTTCATTCTTGTAAATTCTCAAAACACTAGGTAACTTTTAAATTGATTGTTTTTACAACAAGATCACACTTAGGTTGAATATTTATGAGTGCAATACAAATATATACGAAAGTAACATTAATAATCTAAAGTTATATAAAAGTTCAAGAACAAACAACCAAAGAAATCAAGCAAATTTATTGGATGTAGTACACTAGAAGAGAACCATCAAAAGGGGAAAAAAATTGAATACAGGACACAAAACACTTCTTTTTTTCCCCTCCTTATGTAGCAGCTAGGACTGAAATGATGTTCTTAAATAGTGTACAAAATTGAGTAATGTTCAACATAAATGCCATAGGGTCTTAATTCATCAGAAAGGTATTTTATCAGTGATAAATTGGAAGAATTGAAAAGGAGCATTCACTAGAGCAAGTGCCATTTCTACCAACACAGTCACACAGAAGCAGCAGGGGCATATACAAGTCAACATCAACCTGCACCATATATCGATCCACATGACCAAAATTCGTGTTAATAAGTAGTTTTACATTTAACATCATATATATCTTTCTCCAACAATTACTTTTAAGTCGCCAAAATTCATAAGCAAACTATATGTTATTTAAATGAAAAAGAAAAGAAGACAAACCCGATAATCCAGATAATGCCTCCAATAAAAGCGATGACGAGAGATATTAAGGCAAATGGAAGTCCCAAAAGAAATGCTATTGGCCGGCATTTCGACTCTTTTTCACTTGGCTTTATCTCTAGAGTGTACACTATTTCTGAACTTTCTATTCTCTCTTGCTCAACTTGTTCATTTTTCTTTCCCTCACCTGCAACGCTATTATTTTTTTCTTCGCCTTTAACTTGCTCTCCATCACTTTCGATTATTACAACCTTTGGTGGATCAATAATCACTTGATCCTTATTGTTTTCTTCTTCGTCTTTGACTTGCTCTGCACCTGTATTTGCATCACTTTCGATTGTTACAATCTTTGGTGGATCAATAATCACTTGATCATTATTATTTTCTTCTTCGACTTTGACTTGTTCTGCATCCGTATTTGCATCACTTTTGATTGTTACAGTCTTTGGTGGATCAATATTATTAATTTCTTCTGACTTTGTTGCTTTATGTTCATCAACTTTTTCAACGGGTAATTGGGAAATTTCTGATTTCTCTTCTTTGTTATCCATACTGTTAATATGACCTCAGCTTATAGTAAACAGAAATTAAAGAAAACTTAGTGTTATGTAAGACATAATATAATCAAGGCAGATTTATGTAGTAAAGATTTCTTGACATTTTTAGTTCATGACAGAATGTGATTGGTAATAGCCAACCAGATATATGATTTCTTTCCCTTGTTTAAGAATCCCACTTGGAGTAAATTGGATTTTGTTTATCCCCACTTGCATGCACAAAACAATCCAAAGTCAAAGTCAATGCACTTGACTTGTAATTAAGAATCTATTTGGTGTCTCTAACAACTTCAAAAATAAACTTGTACTGGATAACTGCTGACTGAGACAACGCTAAATATATGATTATTTAAAAAAATTATTGTTCAATTATGGTACGTCTTGTTAGATGATACACTAGTCCTCATTAGCTGTATAAGAATTTTCGAAGGAATTTAATCAATTTATAATTTTCTGGGTCACTTCACAGATTGTTTTTTTAATATTTTAAGTTGATTCGTTAAAAAAATTAACATGAACCTATGTATATTGTATATTTAACTAGCAATTGTAATTATTTTTGACAAGTGACAAAATGTATAGCTTTCTCATATTCTATCAATCACTGATCGAGAGAGAATCTTCTGTAAGGTTTTTGTCAATAATTTGGAACTCCCAGAGAAATTTGTACTCGTGATTCTTTGATTGAGTACTTGTTACTATGTAATGATTTGCAAATCACAAAAAAATCGCATTAGCCAAATTCAATGTGATGAGCTCTGGCTAAGAACGTTGTTGGTGAGGGAAATTGATCCCAAATCTTTCATGAGGGAAATCACTCACCCAACCAACTCAGTTAATTCTCGCGGATGTCATTTTATTGTTAATATATCCCAAATCCCCAACTATATAATTTGTTATGAACTCAAATCTAACAAACGCATAATTGTCTACTTCCTTGTGTTGTGAAACAATAATTAAAGGAATTATATTTATTAAAGAAACTCTTCTCTTAATCCATTTCACATGTGATTGCTTAGAGCTGCCTAGCAACAACCAGAATATCCACCTAATACATTTGCTAAGTCAAATAGCCAACTCAAGTTCTTCCTTATAAATCTTAGGGAGATAATTATAATACGTGATAGTATGTGGGCATGCATAAAGAATTAGTTTGATAGGTCGTGTATTCATTGGTTAGGAAAGGACAGTAAATTAGGAAGTATAAAGGTATAAAAAAAAAAAAGAGGGAGAGAAAAAGATGTTTGTAAACTGGGCTCTAGTAACGCTATTCCCTTCGTCTCAATTTAGTTGTTAGGATAATGATTGACACATCATTTAAGAAAAAATTGACACATCATAGGTCGTGTCACCTCACATATTTATTTTTCTTTAAATAATTTGATATTTTAAAAATCAATTAAATAATCCAACAGAAGTTAAAAAAATTCAAATGCGTCTGATTAAACGGTACTTTAACTTGTCATAACCATTATAAAAAGTTACAATCATTCAGACAACCTTTCAAAAAAGTCGCAACCCTTCAAAAAAGTCATAATCCATTAGCAAAGTCATAAACCTTTGAAAAAATCCTCTTTGAATTAGAAAAAATCATAACTCTTCAAAAAAATCACAACTCTTTGAAAAAGTCTCACCCTTTCAAAAAAAGTGACAGATCATAACTCTTCTCAAAAATCACAACTTCTTGAAAAAGTCACAATTCTTCAATTAATCTCTTAAGAAAAATTCACAACCTTCGGACAAGTCACACCCCATCGAAAAAGTCACAACCCTTCAAAAAAATCACAACCATTTGAAAAAGTCATAAACCTTCGAAAAAGTTACACTTTTTTGAAAAAGTCACAACCCTTAGAAAGAATCAAAACCCTTTGTAAAAGTCACAATCATGCAAAAAAAGTCACAACTCTTCGAAAAAGTCACACTTTTTCGTAAAAGTCACATCTTGAAAAAGTCACAACCCTTTGTAAAATCACAACCATTCGAAAAAGTCACAACTCTTCGAAAAAGTTACATTTTTTCGTAAAAGACACAACTCCTTAGAAAAGTCACAACCTTTCGAAAAAGTCACAATCCTTCAATGTGAAAAATTATTTGTTTTCAATATAATATAATATAATTAAATAAATAAAAAGTAACAATTCATAACTCTTCGAAAAAGTCACAACTTCTCAAAAAAATCACAACTCCTTAAAAAAGTCACAATCTTTCAATTAATCTCTTCAGAAAAGTAACAACCCTTTGGACAAGTCACAACCCGTCGGAAAAGTCATAACCCTTCGAAAAAGTCACAACTCTTTGAAAAAGTCACAATTATTGGAAAAAGTCACAACTCTTCAAAAAAGTCACAATTTTTTGAAAAAGTCACAACCATTTGGAAAAGTCACAACCATTCGAAACGGTCACAACTATCTGAAAAAGTCACACTTTTTCGTAAAAGTCACAATTTCTTGAAAAAGTCACAATCCTTTGTAAAAGTCACAACCATTTGAAAAAGTCACAACTTTTCAAAAAAGTCACACTTTTTCGTAAAAGTCACAACTCCTTGGAAAAGTCACAACCTTTCGAAAAAGTCATAATCTTTCAATGTGAAAAATTATCTGCTTTCAATATAATATAATATAATTAAATAAATACAAAATAAAATATGTATTATTGATTTTTAAGTTGAGGGTATTATAGTAACTTCTTTAGAAAAGTCACAACCTTTCGAAAAAGTCACGACTCTTAGGAAAAGTCACAACTCTTCGAAAAAATCATAATCTTTTGAAAAAGTCACAACCCTTCGGAAAAGTCAAAACCCTTCGAAAAATCACAACTCTTCAAAAAAGTCACAACCCTTCAAAAAATTTACAACCCTTAAGAAAAGTCAAAATCCTTCGAAAAAAATCACAACTCTTTGAAAAAATGATCCCAACCTTTCAAAAAAGTTACAATCCTTCGATGTGACAAATTATATGCTTTCAATATAATATAATATCATTAAATAAATACAATACAAATTAGTAATATTTCCCCCCAAAAAGCAACAAACTAGCAACTTGGAAAACCACAAATAGTGAATATTGAAAATATTTATTCTCTTTTAAACTTATAACAACAGTCAGTAAACATAACGGTCAGTGTTGATTCAAGATAACTAGGAGTTTAGCAATATAAAATAATAAAAGTTTTTCAGATATATTTATAATGCTAAATTTTTTATATAGAAAGAAATTAATAACTTTAGAATATTTTATTTATTTTAATAGTAAGATATATAAATTTAATTAGATTACTTACCTAGTATAATTTTATATCATCATTTCATCTCACATGACCAAATGGATGTATCTCCTATACATTAAGACTATAAGCTCGGTCTGCTACTTGAAAATTAGACGAAAAAACCAAATAGATGGAATAAAGTAACAGAAAGAGTTGAGGAATTTAATTGAGAAACATAAACAGAAAACTTTATTTATAAGAGAGACCAAATTTAAGAGCCACAAGGTACGTTCACAACGTACTATTCATAGGGAAAGCAAACATTTCTCACAATTTCCATTTGATACATGCTAAGATCAAAAACAAAATAATAAAGAAAGTAGAACAGCCTGCAGTGGTTTGATAAGCTCTTTTAGCGAGTCATTCCTGGTGTAACAAGGGGAGGTACCGTAACTCCTGCTTGACTCCATTTCTGAGCGTTAGCCATCCATCCTTTACAATAAAAAAAATTCAAATTAATTTAACCATGCATGTGTTATAACCAATCAATTTATGAGAAAGAAGGAAAGATGTTTAAAATTTATAGTATAAACACTCACTTGGCCGTAAAAATAATTTGTTTTCAAATAAAAAATGTGACATCACTTTGGCATTATATCGATCAGAATCAAGCTAAATATTAATAGAACACTTGGATGATTTGCTATTATCATTTTGATCCCAACACTTGTCTGTAAAGAGTTCAAAAATGAAGCGGGGGCACGTAATATTTTCAGGATCGGAGGCCGCAGTATTATACCTAGGGAGGGGTCAAAACCGCGGTTTTTGAGCTCTCTGTATTCTTGGCAAACAGCACAAGGAAGACAGCAGAAATGGACAAGGCAATCTCCACAAGGGTCCTCTGGCAAGCTAAAGAAAGCTCTCAATTTTGTACGGTAGGTGCATGTGTAGATACAAGCCCAACCAACATGAGCCAGACAATAGTATATTATACCAGCATGAGCACAAGCTGCAAATTATGCACTCAGTATTAATGAATACATATATTGCCACAAACTATTTCACGAAAAATTATGAAAAGGAAAATATAATAGCTTAATTACAAGTTGTTCCTTGGTCAATTATCTCAACGTTTCTTCCAAAGGTGACACAAGGACAGCAACAAGTGACACAGCCTGTTAATAATCAAGAACGTGTTAGAACCGTAATAATTAGGTGTCATGCGGAAGCTAGCAAAGCAAACCTCGAAAGACCATGAGTAAGAAGATAAAAGTGAAATACATCAAAAGAGACACAAACATTTAACATGGTTCGATCAATCAACCTACATTCATAAGAGGAGATAAGCAATTTACCATATATATGAGAGAGTACAATATCGAGAGAAATAATCTTCACTCAAAATAAAAAAAGATTCACACAAATGTTAACATAACACTTGTGTCTTACATATTCTCTCCCTACATAAAACTCTTAAAACTGCTAATATTATGGATGCTACCAATTTAAAGGAATGAAGCTATATATTTAAGCTATTTATACAATCAAACATTTTACTACAAGAAAAATGACTACCCAACTATGGAGAATTTATATTTTTCTTTTCCCAAAAGAAAAATCCCCGTTATGAGAAGAAAATCAAGGCAAATATTTAAGGTTCTTACAGTTAGAGGCATCTTCACAACAACCACATAAACCGGTCGTCCATTCTCCCGGAACACCGCCATTGGCAAGGGGAGTTCCTGTTACGGCTGATTTTGCAGACATGATTACTCCTATTTGGTTTTAGTGTCTGTAATGGAGAACTTATAAACTTATATATAAAGGTGAGGTTGGACAAGAAAAATAATTTAATTTTTGTTAACGTAAAGAGTCATGGTACTGTCGTGTAACAATATTAAACGACTTATTGCGCATACTATATAACTGATGAACTGTCAATTATGTAATGAGAGGGTAGATTAATATGTCAACTTTATACTATATAATTGCATGCATTGCTGGAGTTGGGTGTCATCTCCCTCAAATGAACGCACTACAAATTAAAGTTTGAATTCGTCAACAAGAATTTCTCTCTTCATTACCTTTATTTTCTTCTTCTTTTAATTTTTCTCAGTCAACTGACTTGCCCTCAAAATAAATCATATCATTTTTATATTTTTTTCTTAAATAATTCAATATTTAAAAATCAATTAAACAGTCCAACAGAAGTTTTAAAAACTCAAAAAACGTTATTTTTTATTAACCGGTACTTTAGTCTGTCACAACCATTCGAAAAAGTCACAAACATTCAGAAAAATCATAATCCTTCAAAAAAAAAACAACCCTTCAAAAAGGTCATAACTCTTAGAAAAGTCATAACTGTTCGAATTCGAAAAGATCATAACTCTTTGGAAAAGTCACTACTCTTTGAAAAAGTCACACTCTTTCGAAAAAGTGACAATTTATAACTCTTCAAAAAAGTCACAACTTCTTGAAAAAGTCACAACCTTTCGAAAAAATTACACTCCTTCAATTAATCTCTTTAGAAAAGTCACAATCCTTCGAAAAAGTCACAAAACTCTTCGAAAAAGTCATAACCCTTTGGAAAAGTCACAACCACTTGAAAAAGTCACAACTCTTCGAAAAGGTCATATTAGTCACAAATTTTTGAAAAAGTCAACCCTTCGAAAAAGTTGCAATTCTTGAAAAAGTCACAACTCTTCAAAAAAGGCACAACCTTTCGAAAAAGTTACGTTCCTTCAATGTGAAAAATTATTTGGTTTCAATATAATATAATATATAAAATATATACTAAATTGATTTTTAAGTTGGGGTTATTATAGTAACCTCTTTAGAAAAATCACAACTCTTAGGAAAAGTCACAAGTCTTTACAAAAGTCACAATCCTTCGAAAAAACCACAACCCTTCGAAAAAATCAAAACCCTTCGAAAAAATCACAATCTTTTGGAAATGTCACAATCCTTCGAAAAAGTCATAACCCTTAAGAAAAGTCATAACTCTTCGAAAAAGTCACAACTTTTCAAAAAAGTCACAACTCCTTGAAAAAGGCACAACATTTCGAAAAAGTCACAACCATTAAGAAAAGTCATAACTCTTCGAAAAAGTCACAATTTTTCAAAAAAGTCACAACTCCTTGAAAAAGGCACAACATTTCGAAAAAGTTACAATCCTTCGATGTGAAAAATTATTTGTTTTTAATATAATATAATATAATTAAATAAATATACACAAAATATAAAAAATATACTAAATTGTTTTTAAGTTGGGATATTATAGTAATTTAACATTCAAATTTGGGAGTTCAAGTACTATTGAAAAATCAATCATATCGAGAAATAATATTATAATCCAAAAATGTAATTGAAGATAATTACGTTTGAGATATATTTATAATGCTAAATTTTCTATATAGAAATAACTTAATAACTTTAGAGTATTTTATTAATTTTAGTATTAAGATATATAAATTTAATTAGATTACTTATGACCCGCAAAGCGCGGGCTAATTACCTAGCTCAATAATATAAGTAAGAGATACTAAAAACACCCTCGAACTAGGCACGAATTATTAGTTTCGTCCCTAAACTATTGATAAGCTTAAAAACACCCCTCAACTTGGCTAACTAAACTTAAATACACCCTCGAACTTGGCACGAATTATTAATTTCGTCCCTAAACTATTGATAGGCTTAAAAACACTTCTCAACTTGGCGAACTAAGCTTAAATACACTCTCGAACTTGACACGAATTATTAGTTTTGTCCTTAAACTATTGATAGGCTTAAAAACACCTCTCAGCTCCATGTTTCTGTAACTTATTAAATTTTGTAGAGCTTCATTTGCTGTCATATTTTTACAATCTCAAAATCTTCTTACGAGATTGTTATTCTATCATGAAATTTTTAATGTTCCCGGAAATCCACATTTACAAAAAATAATCATTAACAAAATAGGAAAAGAAAGAGAATGAAGCAACTGAAAATGAAAATGAAAAAAAAAAGATCTTGCTTTGAGGTCATAATTAGTGAAGAAAAGGTTAAATGGAAAGAATAAGAGTATTCTAGTATTTATATACTAGGTAAACTACCCGCGCTTCGCGCGGATTTACTATCTCGATTATTTAATAGGTTATTGATTTAGTTGTGAAGTTGATTGTGTTATTGAAAATTCAAAAACACAATTTTTTC
>JBCEWC010014780.1:0-14144 GCA_038996855.1 Solanum aculeatissimum
TATTGGAAGAACCCATAACTAATTGGAAAGCTTAAAATCAATTTAAAAGGGTTTAGGGTTCTTAGGATCTTCAAGGATGAAATGGAATCCTTTATTCAAGTCACACATACCTTAATCCAAGCAAACAACCAACAATATCAAACTTAATCAAGTCTTCTTCCCAAAATTCTACAAGCTAGCTTCAATAGAGGCCAAGAGGGTTTTGGAATTTCCAAAGAGAGTGTAGGAGAGTTTGAATGGATGAATGAGGATTAGGGTATTGATTTAGGGGTTTAGGGGGACCCTAGGAAGTCTAAAAAGGACCTAGGGATCAACCAAATTATAACTTAACCTTTAATGAAAAGGACAAAAATTTTAGCACGCAGGGCGAAACGGAGCCCCAAATGGCCCATTCCACGTTTGTCGTTCCGTTTAACTACACCATATGACTTGCCTTAGCCAAATCTTCATCCCACAGCCTTTCCAAGTCTCTTCCCAACTTGACGGACCACCAAACGGTCCGTTTGAGGTCTCACGGACCGTGGGGTGGTTCTTGGTCATCCCAACCTCTATGGAACACTTGAAGGAATCCCACACGGACCGTGAAACATTTCACGGTCCATGTCACATGCCTTGGGCAATTTCCAGGTCCTATCTCCAATGTCATCCGAATTTCAGGCAGTCCTACTCTTTTGGACATAACTTCTTCATCCGACCTTGGAATTGAGTGAAACCAGGTGAGTTGCAAATATAATTCTAATATATTGCTTTTGATATGTATTATCGCACATAGTTCAATCCACAGAAAAAGTTATGTATCGGTGAAGTGCATTGTCCAAACGGCCTCTCTAGTCCCCAAAATGACCCGTTTTGCGTTCGGCTACTTAAACTCCACCCGTGGACACAAAATTTCAACCACTACCATTATAACACCATAAAATACCAACCATAAGAGGTTTCAAAAAAATTCGGATCGTTACAAGAATAAAGAGAGAACAACATAATTACTTAGAAACACTTGGAAAACCTTTAGTTTTGTGAAATTTTACATCATGATTTCTTGTGGAGAAATTTAGATGTCTTGTTCTTAATTTTATCATTTTAAGTGTTTTAATTATGCTATTTATTAACATGATTTCTTAATCTACAATGATCATGCATACTAAATACAATTAGGGTTGTGGGAACCATGACGAACTAACAAGGTAAAATCTGGATAATCTGTAATCATTGGAAAGTGTGCATGCATGATCTAATTATTTTCTTTGCTATGAATGTTTTTTAATGGATGGCAGACGTTAGAACCTATCCTTATTCTTATTGACTAGATAAAGGTGGTAAGGAATGGAAAAGGGAATAGTTAATAGGATTTGAGGTCCTTTTCTCATCTAATCAACCAAACTGGATCAAGGAGAGGTTGTACTAGAACAATAGGTAATGGTTAGAATGTCACACTGTGAGAATGGATCAAATCACATAGTGAAATTCTCCTCTCACTTGGATCAAAGGGTTTGGTGAACTTAACTTACCATTCTGCATGCTACACATCAGAAAAGGTTACAATTATCTAGATATACCAAGTTAGGGAATCATGAGGAACACAATACCCTAGTTACTTCTTCTACTGATATCACAACACATACTTCTAGTTTAGATTTATTTACTACAACTACAAACCCCCTCACAAGATAAGTAGTTTAATTCACTTGATTTGCTTGAAATTACTCCGAGTCTACCATATTCCATGTGTGATCGACCCTAACCTCTGTTAGGTTATATATCTTGATAGAGACCACTTAAACCTTCAAAAAAGAGGAGTAGCTTGGGCTACATCAAGTATTTTGGCACCGTTTCCAAGGAATCGACTTAGACTGGTTTAATTTGAGTAACTAAAGAATTAATCCTTCTTTCCCTCATTTTATGTTTTTTTTTAGTTCAGTGTGTAGGTGTAGTGTATGCACAACACTCATAGTCGAGGTAATCCCTTGACTCTATTTGACCCTGAGATCTAAAAGACACTAAGAAGAATGGCCTAGAACAATGCAAACAACCTTGCTAATGATGTAGTGAATATAACATTGAACGCAAACAATGATAATAACCTACCTCTACTAGAGGATGTTAATCCACCACCGCAGGATCTACAAGCTTCAGCTAACACATGGAATCAATATCGACTTGATTCTATGGCGATGGATGTGACTGGAGCAATTGTGTTACTGATGTGCTACTAAAATATAGCACTTTTGATGCTTAAAACTTAAAATTTTGTGTGTTCTCAATGCGATGTTAGTAGGTTTGATTGTGTTTTCGTGTTTGTTGTGCAGGATTACAATGTTGGCAAAGTTTTGAGATAAAATATGCTGAAATTGCTAATTTTTGGTGATTCATGAAACCCTCTACGGTTTGTGGAGTATTCACGAGTCGTGGAGAGGGTCTCGTATCAATTTCTAGTGAGGGGTGCAAACATAAATTCAACTCTATGAGGAGGATCCACGAGTTGTACAATGATATACGAGCCGTAGAGTGATGGTCATGCTCTGAGGATCAGAAAGTGGAAAGGTGCAGAAAAGTCATCAGATAAAACCTTCCATGAGCCGTAAAATCTTTCACGAACTGGGGAATGGTTTCGTAGAAGCTAACTCCAAAACACTGCCAGAGTCCATGAAACCCCAATCTATGGGCTGTGAAATGGGATACGAGTCGTGAAAGGCCTCGTGAAGCTTGTCGAAACAGTTTTCCTAAGTTGTTTTGGTTGTGTATTTTACATACTATAAATAGGTTTTTAGGTTATTTTTCATAAAGTTTACCAGCAGTCATGTAGTTTTGAAAACGTTCTTAGAGGAAAAACATTAGTGTGTATTCTTTTACTGAAACTTGTGATTATAATCAAAGAGTTGGATTTTGTGTTCTCAATTTCATCTTTGTAAGTGTTTAATTATGCTTCTCTACATCATAATTTCTGTATTTACATTGATCATGCATAGCTAAATCCACAATTAGGGGGAACCATGATGAACTAGAAAGGTAAAATTAGATAATGTGTAATTCTTGGAAGGTGTATTAAGGCGTATTAACTATTCTCTTCACTTTAGATTGATTTTTAACAGGTGGCCAATGTTATAACTCACCTAGTATTACTTGCCAAATCAAGGAAGTAACGAATAGGAAAAGAGATAATTAACAGGATTCGATTGAGATGTTCTTATCTAATCAATCAAACTGGATCAAGGGGAGGTTGTTCTAGGACTAAAAGTATGGGTTAGTATAGACACACCATGGAGATTGATCAAGTTCTGAGGTAAAATTTACCTATTTGTTGGATCAAAGACTTAGGTAAACCTAACTTACTATCCTACACCTATACACCAGAAAAGGATCGCATGTATCTAATAGCACCGAGTTAGGGATTCATGGGGATCACATCACCCTAGTTAGCTCTTCTACTTATTATTCATCTCTTGCATTAGTTTAGGATTAATACATTTTCTTCTACAAAAACCTTTTTTCTTGGGAGATAAGTAGGTTAATCAATCTTGAGTTTCATTGAATTAATTCTAGAGTCTACCATATTCCTCGTGCGAACGATCCTAACCTTGGTTGGGTTATATGCTTTACGAACGCTATACCTCAAAAAGTAGGTGTAACTTCGGCGATAATATGAATTTTGGCACCATTGTTGGGGAATACAGCTAGACTTGGTTATTTCAAATAATTTTAGCGAATTAATCCTTATTTCCCTAATTTATGTTTTGTTGTTTTTTCTTTTGTGTGCAGTGTAGTACATGCACAACACTCAGAGCCTAGGCAATCCCTTGACTCTATTTGATCCATAGATCCAAAGAGCACTAAAACGAATGACCCAGGGTAATATGAACAATACTACAGGTGATATGGTGGATGCAATGCTTAACCAGAATAATGAAGCTAACGATCCACTTCTACCACCACAGGGTCTACAAGCCGCGGCTAATCAATGGAATCAATATCAGCTTAACACTATGGTGATAGGCGTTAGGGGATCTATTGTGTTACCTCCACTACTGAATGACACAAAGTTCATCATTTCAAGTGGATTGCTCCAAATATTGTAGAATCGTGGGTTGTTTGCAGGCCTACCGCCAGAGGATCTACATAACCATCTACATAATGTTGTGTTCGTTTATAAAAGTATGATGAGAATCAAAATTTGTCCATGGATGTCGTTGGGCTCTATATCTTCCCATTTTCTCTTACTGTCAATGCAACATTATGGTTATCTGAACTCCCATAAAATTCGATCACTAGTTGGGCGGAATTACAGATAACCTTTTTGGAGAGGTTATTTCCCATCTCAAAGAAGCTAAAGTTGAAGTCTAAGATTAACAACTTTGAGCAGATACCTGGTGATTCGATTGGTGCTACATGGGAGAGGTTTGTTAAGTGTTTGAGACGTGTCCCTGACCACAAGATTGTCGATGAAGATCTGGTTGAGATCTTCTATAAAGCCCTTGGTGAAAATGGTCAAGCAGTTGCTGATATGATTATAGGGGGGCTCATTTATAGATCGTACATTCCAGGAGGTTAATCAGTGGCTTGAGAAGGTGGTCAAGACCAATTGTGTATGGGGTATGAGGGACAAGTCTACTATGAGGAACTCATTCTCAGTCAGTACTAGTTCGGCGCAAACACAGGCTAGTGAGGAAGTGATGTAAGAACTTACGTGGATAAATACTAATGTAGAGTTGTTGATGAGGTAGAATGAGTAAATGTCGTAGCTCATAAACCTCGACATGCACCCATTTACGAGGAGGACATGTATTTTATGGCTGATCAGATAGAGGGTTTCTAGCACATCGCCCAAGGGTTCAATCAAGACTATTAGCGCCAAGGGCAAGGAAACCAAGATCAAAACTTTAGGAGAGAAGGCACCTTCAGAGATAACAATAGAGGAGGATTTTATGATAGGAATAGTAGACTTAATAGAAATATTGAATGGGTCGTAGAGATGGCTTCATTAATGGTCCATATATCCCACCACACAATTAGGATTCTGGAGTTGGTTTCTCTTGCGTTGAGAAGATGTTTGATGGATTGCTAAAGAAGGCTGATGTGCAGAACGAGATAATTAAGAGGATGAAGTCTAACTTCTCCAGCATAAACTAGAATATTGAGTCTCATTCTGTGGCAATAAAGTATTTAGGGCAGTAGTTCGGCCAGATATTGACTCAGTTGAACTAACGCCATAAAGGTACGTTACCTAATCACATAGTGCAAAATTCAAAAAATAAAGGGTAGTGTATGGTAATCACAACTCGCAGTGGGAAGCAGACCATTGATCCCCCAATGTCAGTGGATGATAATAATGTTCATGATGAGAGTGTTGTGATCAGGAAGACTAAGATTGGAGATGATCATTCAGAGAATGAAGCAAGGAATGTCGCGCTGAAATAGTTGAGACCCATTCCTCAACCTCCTCCTCCCTTCCCTCAGAGACTAAAGAAAAAAGAGGAGGAGGGCAAGTTCAAACACTTTCTCTCCATATTGAAGCAGTTCTCCATTAACATTCCACTGATTGAGGCGTTAGAGAATATGCCTAGGTACGCCAATTTTATGAAGAATCTAGTGACTAAGAAGTGTACTGTTATCTAGAAGCTCTCACAAGAGCTCCAACATAGTAGTGCAATTTTAACTAGGTCCTTGGTGCAGAAGCAAGAATACCCAGGAGTATTCACCATTCCCTGCACCATAGGTGATGTGGAGTTCGCAAAGGCATTGTGTGATATAGGTGCCAGCATAAAGTTAATGTTCTTTGTGATCTTCAAGAAACTTGATCTGACAGCCCCTACCCCAACGAGCATGAGACTGTTGATGGTTGACCGCATGGTGCAGAATCCTATAGGGATACTGTATGATGTCCTTGTCAAAGTGGACAAATTCATATTCTCCGTATACTTTGTGATCCTTGACTGCAAGGTCGACTTCAAAGTTCCAATCATCTCTGGAAGGCCTTTCCTAGCCACTGCGTGAGCCCTAGTGGACATGGAATTTGGCTTACTCAAGTTCAGATTGAATGACGAAGAAGTGGTCTTCAATGTCTGTCAATCAATAAAGAGGTCAGACGAGCTGAAGCTAAAAGTATGGGCGATTGATAAAGTCTAAGTAATCAAAACGTCCACATCGTACCGTGACAATAAATCAGGTGCTTCTTGGGAGGCAACCTAAGTTATTTGTTGTAATAGGGTAGTTTTATTTTATTTTTAAGTCTTAGATTGTTAGGTAAATTTTATTTTTTTGTAGTTTGATTGTATGTGTGGACTTTGGACTGTTGATATATAGGGTAACAGTGTGTTTATGCAGGTTCTGCAGAAGTAAGACTAAGCCAGCCAATTTTGGCTGAAAATGAGGTTCTATGACTGATTATACGGGTCGTACTTCATTATACAACTCGTATACCAACTTGTAGAACTTTCCAGTAAGCAAAAGTTATAGCACTCCAGTCGACGAGCCAACTTTATGATCCATAAAACAAACTACGAGTCATGAATGGGGCTCGTGGACCCCAGGTAAGTTTTCTAGTTAAACCTAAGTGTCGAGGGTATTCTATGAAACCTTCTTACGAGCCGTGTTTTATCACACGACTCGTACAAGGGGTCATAGATTATAAGTAATAAATATGGTCTCCAGGCCTATACGAGACCATGATCTACGGGTCGTGGAACACGTAATCGGGGTTTCATGAGGCCAGGCCTAGTTATTTTAAACCTACCCAATAGATATATATATATATGGGGTCAAAATTATTTTGACCCTATTTTAGTCACAAAATCCACAAATTAAACCCTAGAACTCCATTCCCTCGTCGATCCGACCACTTCCCTCCGGCACTTGCATTATTTTCTGATGAGAATTCTAGTAAACCCACCACTTAGGTTTCAGACTCCTCTCTCTCCCCTCTTCAAATTTCAACCCAATCTATACTAAATTCGGTAAGTTTTTTATCCCTAAAAGCTAGATTTATCAATTTATTTGTAAATTGTGGTTGATTATTGATTGGATAGGGGTTTGTGCTAATTATGGGACCTATTAAAATTCTAATCCCGGTGGTCTATTAAAAAATTGCCTAGGCTAGGATCAGATGGGGTAGTCGGAAAATGTTTGGTAGCCAATTTAATGTTCGAGTGATGTAAGGCCATTGAAATAAATTGAACTGTGTGAAATTATATGAAATCATTACTTGAAAATCATTATATGGCTAAAAAGTTTAATAGAGTCGGACCACTAGGAATGCATGCCAAGTCACTATTGATGGGGTCTTTTTTGAATATAACACATGTGGGAGATAAGTATTGTGTTATAAATCATGTAGGGTGTGTGTGCGTGTTTGCTATAATATTGTTGAAATAAATAAAAAAGTAGTTGTATGAACTCGTGTAGTGGACTTAGGGAATTTATGGTCTGAAAGTAAAATCTACGAGGGTTTCTTATGGCATGTGGAACATTCCACGAGTCATACTTACCCCTCGTGAAGATTGCCAGAACCTAAACATTTATGAGATTCTATCAGACGAGACCTTCTACGAGTCGTAGAACTTTCCATGACTCACAGACAGGTCTCATAGAGTTGAACCTGTGATAAACTTGATCTGACATTACATCTATGACTCTGTCCACGACTCGTAGGGCATTCTATGAGTTGTGTCTAATCTCGTAGGTGTAATTCCAGTAGCTTTGAAGTGTTGAACACTACATCTATGAGATCTCTTCTGACTCGTAGAACACTCTATGCCTCGTAAAGAGGTTCTCATAGACCCTTACTGTTCTAGTCCAGTTATGATTTTTGTTTTTGATTTTTAATTCATAGAACTAATCAGTGTGTTGAATCTATGTATTGTAGGTATTATGGCCCCACGACCATGGAAAGATGATACTGGGGCCATGAGGGATCGCCTGTGTGATGAGCCCACTGATATTGAGCCTGCCCCCGAGTATAGTTGCTCTGTAGAGGAGCTTGATGTTGAGCCTGATCCTGATACCAAGCCATGATAGACACGGGCTACTAATAGGTAGACCACTACACAGGTAATCATGGTCCGCCCACCCTAGTATGATGAGGGAGGTAACAGGGCTAGTAGCAGCATACAAATGACCTCCACCAAGGGAGGGCCTTGCTCGGGGTCTAGGGAGGGGTCAGACTTTGCCACATCTTCAGTCCCCCGAGTACCAGACTCATCACTAGATGCTCAAGCTAGCAGATGGTGCGTCGGGGTCATGTGGGCCATCTATGAGGAGGATATTCAGCGAAATGAGCAGGGCTAACCTGCTCATTCCATCTTTGAGGAGCCTCAAGTCATCACTATAGGACTCAATAGTGACCTAGGACTTAAGGATAGCTCACTATAGGCTCCAGTGGTTGGGACAGCTAGTAAGGAGGTACTCATCGGTATTGGTGAAAGAGATTTTTTCCTCCTATGTTACCACCGTACATAGCTCTCTTCCCAAGGAGAAGAAGCCTCTCATTCAGTCGAGGTTAGAGTAGGTGTTGGTGAGAGGCCAGCAGGTGGACATTTCTGAGGAGATCATCTATCGGATTCTTTTTGGGCCGGAGTTCTCAACCCCTAAATCCACAATAGAGTTCGACCGAAAAGTGGGGCAGACTAGAGACTTGGGTGTCATGAGGGACCCAAAGCCCAGAGCAACATGGATGTGATAGGTTACTGACTAGATTGCAGCATATGGGCCTGACCCCGCATGGATAGCCACGTCAACAGAGCCTATTGTGAAGGCTTCTCTCAGCTTTCTCGCTAAGTGCTTGTGGGTGGTAGTTCGATCACGAATCTGACCCATACTTGCAGATAACACATTGATGTTGGACCATGATATGGTAGTAACCAGCATCTTGGTTGGTTACGATATTGATTGGGCCACACTGATATCAAAGCAGATCTACAAGGCGGCCTTGAAGAGGTCCATGACCATCCCCTTCCCGTGCCTGATTCACCGACTATGCCTAGCGGTAGGGGTGGATATTATCCACCATGTGGACATACTAGTAGAGGTTGAACACACTCTTGATGCCAGCCTAATGATAATTTGGTTGCACTCCAATGAGCACCAAGGACACAGGTTCGTATGCCAGAGATGTTTGCTCAAGTGTCACCGCCTGAGCCATTGCTCGATTTTTCTCAACCCACACCTCTACTCGGAGGTTAAAGTAGTCGTTATTAAGTATTTAACCTAACAATAGTTAGGATCAATCCCTCGAGGAATATGGTAGACTCTGGATGAGCATAACATGTAAATTGAATCGATTGACCTTATTACCTCCCAGAAAATAAGAAAACAAACGCGAGGGGGGCAAGGGGGTTTGCAACTGACAGTAAAAAATCTAAAATAAAATGCATGTGTTTTTAATCAAGAGAAAAGTGAATTTGGTTATGTGTTCCCCATGACTCCCTAACTAAGTGCGCTTGGATACATTGACTCTTTTCTGGTGTGTAGGTGCAGGATAGCAAGCTACGTTCTCCTAAACCCTTGATCCAGCGTATAGGTGAATTTCATCACATTACTTGATCCGTCTTATGATGTCACTTTACTGACCCTTACTCTATCTCAGTGCAATCTTACTTATTTTAGTTAGATTGATTAGTTGAGAGAAATCAATCAACTCTTGTTAATTAACTCTTTTCCTATTACTCACTTCCTTGATCCGACAAGTGATACTAGGCTAGTTCTAACGTTAGCCACCATTAAAAATCAATTAAAATGAAGAGATTAACTAATACATCTTAATACCATCTAAGAATTTGCAAGTTATCCAATTTTATCTGAATTAGTTCATCATGGTTTCCACAACCCTAGTTGTTGATTTACCCATGTATGCTTGGAGTGTTTTCAGAAATTATGCAAGAAGAAGACATAATTAAAGTACTTACACACAAGAATAGATGACCACAAATCTAACTTCTCAATATAATTACAAACTTGAACCAAAAGATTATAGTAAAATCACAAAAATGATGTTCACAATCAACACATTTTTTTGTCCTAGGTTGTTCTCTCACGTTCTCTTCCTTTCTATTGTTGTATATGCTTTAAAAAACCCTAAAAACCTATTTATAGTACTTAAAATATGAAGTCAAAATAAAATGGGATAATTGTGTCGGCATCATTTACGGCTTGTGTAGCAGTTCATGGCTCGTGAAAGGGGTCTCATGGAATGTAATTACATCTAGCAAGCACTTTTCACCAAACCTTTCCACGGGACGTGCAGGATTCCATGACTCATGAAAGTTCTCATCTATACCACTTTTTAGTAACTCTTCCATCTCTGATCCTTGCTTCACGATCATACTATACGGCACGTATACTGGTTCACGACTCGTGGTCCTCTCTCATAGAGTACAACTCAATTTTCACCCTTGCATTGAAAAAATAAATGAAACCTCCTCTATGACTTGTGGAAGGACCCACGACCCGTAGAGGGTCTCATATACTTCTAAAAACTGTAACGTTTTTGTACTTCAACCCCAAAGTCAAGCCAATACTAAAATCCTACAAAATAAATAGAAACACACATAAACTCTACTAACATAGCCTTGAGAACACACAAAATCCAAAGTTTTAAGCATTAAAAGTGTTGTATTTTGGCAGCACATCAACCATCTACCACTACTGCTGCTGCACCTACTGTCGAGGGCCCCCCACAGGCTGAGACAAATGTAGAGAGAGGGCCCACTATTAATATTCCTACCCTAGTAACTACAATACCTACTCCAATATCTACAAGAATTGCATTTGTGTATGCGACATCATATTAAGGCTTGGCTCAGCGACAGGCTCGCACTAAGTCACAGATGACTCACTTGTTACAATAGTTGAGACCCTGGGTCCACCAGGTTGTATCGGATATAGAGACCCACATGTAGGCATTCACAGTCATCATGATACAGGAGAGACTCACTCTCGTGGATGCCTGTATAGATGCTTTTGAGAGGTGGGTCAAGCAGAGCCTCAACATAATGAGGCCTATGGATTTGACGACCGTCCAGACAAAGCTTCAGCAACTTTGGGCCCAGATGAGTGCAGCACTGTCTACCCCTGTTGATGTCCCACCGGCCATTCTAGATGAGTCGGTGGTCCACTTATTCTCTCCAAAGGAGCCACTACTTCATTCCTTCGTGTGCTTTGAGATGGGGCTGACAGAGGAGCAAGAGCTAGAGCTTGCCCACGCGAGATCGAGGAAGAATGAGAAGATGTAGCTAGCTCGTGAGCTTGAGAGAGAGAGAGGTGTTGGCTTCTCATGACATGCTCCTACTGGCAAGGAGTCCACCAAGCATGTGGAGGGTGGACAATCTTGAGATGAATAAGGTGATTCGGCATCCAAGTATGTTCTTTTGACCCATGATTCTTTATTTTTAATATTTTGTGCGCATTGAGAACAATGCACATCTTTTTTGATGGGGTGTGGATAGTTATAGACCTCAGTGAAGTCTGAGTAGCCTTGGCCTATAAGTATTCGAATTTTTATCCAAAGGGTTTTCTTGCGTGTGTTCTTTTTCCCTGTGGATATTTATTTTTCTGTTGAACTGGCATGTTTAGGATGTAAGGTAGTAGTAGTAGCATACAGTACTTATATTTATGGCAAAGTTAGGTTTTTGTTGAAAAATGGTACCCACCAAATTTTTATGTTTAGTTAGTTTTGATAGCAACCTTGCATGATTAGTTGGTTGACAGTGCTTGTTCTGATAAGTTAGGCTAAATTATGATAAAAATCATGATCTGATAGTCTGTATTAAAATGTAAGCAGTGCCATGTGTGAGTAAGCTGAATTGCATGATTCAATACTGTGTTTCAATTCAAAACTTGCCCCGTTACTTTGATTTATTTTGTAGAATAGTTGGTTAGGAAAGGATCTTAGGTCGTTGTTCTTAATAATCCACTTAGCTTGAAATAACCGACCAACAATGAGCTATATATCCCTTGATCCTGTTGTGTTGACTCTACTCTTACGCTTAGCATCCACCCCTACTAGGAGATTTTGAATCGGTCGTACAAGTATTTAAACCTAACTTAGTTAGGGTCGGTCCCACGAGGAGTAAGGTAGACCCTAGATTAACACGCTTTTAGTAACTTGACTAGATATACTCTAGTATCTCCCAGAAAAAGAAAAAATAAAAATGACTAAAATATAAAAAAGGAGAATTTGCGATAAAAGTAAATCCTAACTATGATAGCCAATTTTTTTTGCAACTAGTAGAGAAACTAACTAGGGTGACGTGTTTCCCATGACTTTCTAGCTATATATTTTTGGATACTTGCAACTCTAGTTTGGTGTATAGGTGCAGGAAAGTGAGTTAAGTTCCCCTAAATCCTTGATCGGGCATCTAGGTGAATTTCATCATATTACTGGATCGGTCTCTATGATGTGGCATTACTAACCCTCACTTTTCATCTCAGACCAAAACTACTGCCCCTAGTAGCCTTATTAGTTGAGAAATAGTCAATTAACCTCTATTAATTACTTTTTTTCCTATTCATCACCTCCTGGATCGGGAAGGTGATACTAGACGATTTCTAACTTAGGCCTCCATTAAAATCCAGTTAATTTGATGAAGTTAATAAATGCATCCTAATCACCATTCAAGAAATTGCAAGAAATCTAATTTTACTTTGCTAGTGCACCATGGTTTCCACAACTCTAGTTGTGAACTTAGCCACGCATTCTTGTTGTTTTAGTAGACATTATGTGGGAAGAATACATAATTAAATAACTTATGCAATAAGAACTGATGAACAAAATCCAAAAATTCAATGGAATTGCAAACTTGAATTAATCAAAAATCACAAAAGATGTTCACAAGTATTTTTCTTTTTGTTCTCTGATCGTTCATCTTCTGTATATCCATAAAAACTAAAAAAACTATTTATAGTACTAGAAATAAAAAGTCAAAATAAAATTGGACAGCTATGTTGGCACTGGTCACGAGATTTCATTACAATCCCTATGACAGTTCACTGTAACAACCCAAAAATTTTTAAACTTTGTGATGTTGATTGAGGACTTATTTAAACCTATCTTGGTTAGCTTATGAGTTTTCCGAGTCTCTCTTGCATGACCATCTCGGAAGAAATTGCATTGGTTGAGTTTTGCTTGACATCTAATGGGAGTACTAACTTTAAATAGACATATCTCTTGGTACAGAATGAACTGTGTGGACCACTACCTATCAAATTGAATTTATTTGAGTTATCTTCCCAACATACTTGGTTTCACTCAATTCGGAGTTCGGATGTAGGAGTTATGACCCTTACGGTGAGACTGCCTGTACCAGGAAGCATTCTTGAAAAGGAAGAGGAGAATTGGCTAAGGCTTTGCCTCACGGTAGACTCACAGTCCGTGTGGCCTCATGGTTTATGAGGAATGTCGTGTGACCTCCCACGAGGAGTGGTAAAGTGTTTCGAGATGGCTTTGGCCTACGGATCAATTCTATGTATAAGGTTAATGTTCCAAAAATCGCGTTGACTTGAAGGTGGGGTTCACGGGCCGTATGGAGTCTTAAGATTCGTGAACGTGTTCGTGTGATGTACCAGCCAACACCCAAGGCTCTGAGCCAAGGGAGGCCCCACGGACCATCTCACTGTCCGTGTGGAGCCTCACGACTTGTGTGCCTGGCCATGTGGTTGCGAGAGGAGAATTTGTCTAAGTATGGAATCTTCAAGGGCAAAGTTGTCTCCAAGTGTGGCTTCACGGGAGAGGCTCATGGATCGTCTGGACCCTCACGGTCTGTGTAATTGACCGTGTGGGTGACGTTTCAAATTTTCCTATCCGTTGCTAGATTGATGCTCGTCTTCAAGTGAGGCCTCACGGCAGATCTCATGGACTGTGAGTCACTACACGGTCCATGTAGTGGCCTTCATCTGTGACATTTCCAATTTTTCTTTCTCATTTTATTAATGATTTAATTGTAATTTTTAACTAATCCTAGGGTCGTTTTAGCATTTTCAAGCCCTCCAAAACTCCTGATTTAGCCCTTACACTCTCATTCAATTCAAATTCTTTCAATTTCATTCAATTACTCTCAAGCTCCATTAAAGACTAGGCTTGCAAAATCAAGGGAAGTCTCAATTCTTCATCAAATTCTTCTTGTTCTTCTTAGTTATCAAGGTATGTGGGATTGATTCAT
>JBCEWC010014781.1:0-14143 GCA_038996855.1 Solanum aculeatissimum
TTTTAAATAAACTTACTACAAATAAGACCAAAAATAAAAATACTAATTTAGATTCAAACATAAATATTTAAGTATTACAAGATAGATAAATTAGGTTTGGTTAAAATTAGGTGCTCACAGTTGGTAACCAAAATAGCATTGTCTGGCATTAATATATTATCAGCAAATGTAGACCAGATTTGTGATCTCACTACAACCCACCAGAATTTGGCGGTGAAGTCGAGCAAGGCCTTCATAATAGGCTCCATAGAGGTATCTATCTACTTAAGGCTTGGGCCCTGCTCTACAATCTTCTTTGCTACCCATCTCATCAAACTGGCTCTATGGACTAGGTCTCTCATAAGGGTTGTATCCCTAGTCTGCCCCACTCTCCTATCAGACTCTATTGTGGACCTGGGTGCTGGGAACTCTGTCCCAAAAAGCATGCGACGAATAGTAGCCTCTAAGATATCCACCCAACGACCCCTCACTCTAATATGTGTCAGCCGAGGCTTGGTAAAGGGTTTCTTCCCCTTGGGAAGAGAGTTGAGAACTGTAGTTTCGTAAGATGCGAAGACCTCACAAACCATGGACGGGGAGTACTTCCCTGACGGTTCAGCCAGCCAATAGAGCCTGTATCTAGAGATAGTATCTTTGAGGCTTGGGATACTATCGAGTCTAGAGGTGATGACTCGGGGCTCCTCAAAGATAGAAAGAGTTGGTCAAGTTTGCTTGTTCATCTGTGCATCCTCAGAGTATATGGTCTGCATGCCCTCAACGCACTATCAACTAGATCGAGTATTCAGAGGTAGGGGTGGTACTGGAGGGGCTGAAATAGAAGTGAAGTCTAACCCTTCCTTGGATCTTGACTCAGACCCTCTCTCAAACGAGGTTATCTGTATGAAGATACTGGCCTTATCGCCTCCCCCTTCAGACTAGGGAAGATGGACCACAATCGCTTGGCTTTTGGGTTGTCGGCCTATCTGGTGGTAGCCAATGTCTGACGAAGCTCGACGTCCACATCTAGTTAGATTCCAAGCACCTCTAGTGAACCACTAGTCTTAGGAGTGGCATCGGAGTCCGTAGGCTCGTCACGCAACCGCTTCCATATGGATATAATTTGTTCTCTCCAAGCCTTTTGGGCCATAGTATCTGAAACACACAAGTAACAATAAGAATTAGCCCTATGGATCAACAAATGAAAAGCAAAACCATAATTGAACTGGGCATACAAGGGTCCACGAGGGTTTCTTTATGGGTTTTAGTACAAACTATGAGCTGTAAAAACCCTCGTAGAAATAAAGTCCATTAAATTTAGTTAGTAGAATGACATCTGCGTTACCAAGTACGACTCGTACAACATTCTACGAGTCATAGATTGGGTCATGAATGATACTTCAATGTTGGTTTTATGCATCTAGAACCCTACGAGACTTATCTACAAGTCATAGATTGATCTACGACTTGTAGAAAGTCTTGTCTGATGAGGTCCCAGAAATTTCAAGTTTTTGGAATTTTCTACAAGGGCCAACTATGGCTCATGGAATGTGTAGAAGACCCTCGTAGAGTGAATTTACCAGAAACTTAGATTTTCAAGTTCATCAAACGGGTCTCCAAAATGACCTTTAAACAATTATATCAGTATCCAAGCCAAAACACACATGCACCCCCACAAAATTTCAATAAATACCCAACACCCCATATGCAGTGATCACATATAACCCATCACATTCATTTTTCATATTTATTCAAAAATCTAAAACCGTTTGTATGCTTACAACTTAACTCACCATGCAATCACACGTTATTTAACAATTTTATTATTCAATTTGAATAACATGTGATGACAAGGTTTTTTAAGCTAGCATTCAAACACAACATGGCCACCTACTCATTTTCCAGCCATCAACTCTACTCTAAACATGAGCAAAAATTCAATTTAACATTTAAACACATAACTCATGCAAAGGCGACACTCAATTTGCAATTATCGCATTATGGACACCATATCCATCAATATTTCAACCAATCTTAACATTAGTTTTGATAGTTCAAGGATTTTAAAGTCGGGTACTTACCAAAATTATGCAAAAATAGGTCAAAATTAAAGGAGGATTCGAAGGAAAGAAGAAACCCTAGGTGCCTGAGGTTGCCAGAAAACTCACCAATAAATAAGGTCATGGATGGAGTGGTGGTCGAATCGATTAGGTTTGACAAAAGGTCGAGGACCCCAGTTTCATACATGGTTAAAACCTTAATATGGGAGATAGGTTCTACAAGATCATCTACAAGCCATATAATGACATACGACTCATGGATTAGGTAATAGAATCGCCAACACTTAGCCAAAAGTAGAAAAACTTACCTGGGGTCCATGAGCCCCATTCACGGATGGTAGTTATTTTTATGCATCTTAAAGTTGGCTCGTGGATTGGAGTGAACATAAGTTTTCTCACTGGAATTTCTATGAGTTGATGTACAGGTTGTACTTTGACATATGACTCGTAGAACCTGTTATAAAATCACTTTTGTATCCTTCTCAGCCCAAGATGGCTAACTTGGTCCTGTACCTGCATATGCTTCTCAAAATACAATTTTACCCTATATGCCACCAGTCCAATGTCCACAACTTTCAACAAAAATGCCAAAAATTACATTACCTACCAATCTAAAAATAAAATCAAAATAAAAACTACCACTATTACGCAGTATCTTAGGTTGTTTCCCAAGTGGCGCCTGAATTATTATCATGGCAAGACTTGGATCACTTGATTACTCAGACTTCATCAATGGCCCACACCTCCATCTTCAATTTATTTGGTCATTTCATTGACTAACAAATATTGAAGACGACTTCTTCATCGTTTAATCAAAACTTGAGTTGGCCTGATTCCATATCCACCGGGGTTCGTCCAGTGTCTAAGAAATGCCTTCCCAAGATGATTGGGGCTTCAAAGTCAACCTCACAATCTAGGATCACAAAGTCTGCCGGGAATATGAATTTCTCAACTTTGACAAGAACGTCGTATAATATCCCCACGGACTTTTTAACGGTTCTGTCAGCCATCAACAACTACATGTTTGTAGGGGTAAGGGTTCCCTAGCCTAGCTTTCTTAAAATTGCAAGGGGCATCAGATTTATACTGGCACCTAGATCACACAGTGCCCTTGCAAACTTGACATCGTTGATAGTGCATAGAATAGTGAATGCTCCGGGATCCTCTCGCTTCTGTAACAAGGACCTTGTGGATATTGCATTGCAATGATGAAGCTCTTGAGAGATATCTTGACTCACAGTACGCTTCTTTGTGACCAAGTCCTTCATAAACTTCGTGTATCTGGGCATCTTCTCCAATGCTTCAATCAAAGGGATGTTTATGGAGAGTTGTTTTAGCATGGAGAGGAAGTGCTTGAATTTAGTTTCCTCCTCCTTCTTCTTGTATCTTTGAGGGAAGGGAGGAGGAGGTCTAGGAATGAGTTTCAACTTTTGTGGTATTTGTGTTGCATCACTTGCCCCATTCTTAGCATGAATATCTCTAGTCTCAGTGTTCTCACTCTGCACTATCTCCTCACGAACATCATCATCATCAATCGGCATCGGAGGATCAATGGACTACTTTCCACCTCATGTAGTCACTACATACACTACCTCTCATTCTTAGAATTTTAAATTGTATTGTTGGGTAGAATACCTTTCTAGCGTTGATAGAGTTGAGTTGACATTTGGCCGAATGTTGCTCAAGCTGCTTGATGCACCAAAATGATATTCAATTTTTGATTGATACCGGAGATGTCAGACTTTATCCCCTTTCGTGTCTCATCCTAAGCATCAACCTTTTTCACCAATCGATCAAATATCTCTTCAACTCTAGAGCTGACAGTCCCAGAATCTCGACTATGTGGTGGAACATATGGACCACTTCTGTAGCCATCTCTGTGTCCCCAATCAGGATCTCTATCCTGGCCCCTATTCCTATCATAGTATCCTCCTCTTTTGTTGTCTTTAAAGGCTTCATCTCTACCAAAGTCTCGACCTTGGTTTCTCTAACCTTGGCGCCAATAACCCTGATTGGACCCTTGGGCATTGGTCCAGAAACCCACCATCTGCTCTGCAACAAAACAAGTGTCCTCCTCATAATAAGGCTCCTTGTACATGGGTTCTTGTGCAGGATGATGAGATTGCATTCGCTCGTTGTTGGTTCTGCTTCATCAACAACTCCACATTAGTATTAATTCAAGCAAGCTCTTGCATCACCTCCTCACTTGCCCCTGCTTGCGTCGAACTAGTACTGAGTGAGAATATGTTTTTCATAGTTGACTTATCTCTCATCCCCCATGCATGATTTATCTTGACCACTCTTTCCATTCATTGTGCAACCTCCTAGAATGGACGATCTATAAATGAGCCTCTCATAATCGTTTCAACAACGGCTTGACTATTTTCATCCAAGGCTCTATAGAATATTTCCACAAGAGGTTTATCAACAATTTTATGGTCTAGGACATACCTCAAGCATTTTATAAATCTCTGCCATGTGGTACTGAGTGAATCACAAGACACTTGCTCAAAGTTGTTGATCTGAGCTTTTGACTTCAGCTTATTTGATATTGGGAAGACCCTCTTCAAAAAGGCCTTTTGCAATTCTGCCCAAGTGGTGATTGAACTCTGTGAGAGCTCAGACAACCATAGTGTTGCATTGCCTATTAGAGAACGTGGAAACACGCGGAGCCCAATGACATCCATAGATAGATTTTGGTTGCCAATCATTCTCTTCAGACAAACATAACATTATGTAGATAGTTATGAGGATCCTCTGAAGGTAGGCCCATGAAAAACCCACGATTTTATAGTATTTCTAGCAACCCACTCGACACGATGAACTTTGTGTCATCCGGCAGTGGAGGTAACATAATATCTCCCGTGACATCCATCACCATAGGGTCAAGACAATATTGATTCCATCAGTTAGATGCGGTTTAAGGAACCTGCGGTGGTGGATTGATATCCTCTAGTGGAGGTGGGTTATTATCACCATTATTGTTCAGTATTGCATTTACTGCATCGTTTGCAGTGTTGTGCATAATATTATAGACTATTATCCTTAGCGTCTTTTGGATCTTTGGGTCAAATGGAGTCAAGATATTTCCTCGATTTCGAGTGTTACACATACACTACACCTGCATACTGAAAAAAAATAAAAACAACGAAAACGTAAAATTAGAAAAATAAGGATTAATTCTCAAAGGTACTCCAAACAAGCCTCATAGTATTTATAAAGCACATCATGGGTATAAACATTAAAACAATAAAAAACTAAGGGATATGGACTAAGGGTCAATTAACATAAATAAAGAGATAGAAACATGATGTCTCCAAGCTACACCTCCTTTTTAAGGTTAAAAAGGTCGTTGTCAAGTAAATAATCTTATCGAGGTTAGGGTCAAACCCACAGGGAATATGATAGACTTCTGATTAATTCACAGTAAAGTAGGGTGATTAATACTTATCTCCCAAAAAAGAAGGGGTTTGTAATTACAAGAAAACTAAACCTAGACTAATGCAAGTGTTGTGAAATCAGTAGAAGAGTTAACCAGGGTGATGTGTTTCCCATGATTCCCTAACTCGATATTACCAAATAATTGTAATCTTTTTCTAGTGTGTAGATGCATAACGGTAATTTAAGTTTGCTAAACCCTTTAATCCAGGTGAGAGACAAATTTCATTACGGTATTTGATCTATCTCCGCAGTGTGACATTACTAACACTTACATATTATCCTAGTACGATCTCCCCTTGATCCAGTTGGTTGATTAAATGAGAACATATCAATAAAATACTGTTAATAATTGTCTTTTCCTATTCATTACCTCCTTGTTCGGCTAGTAACACTAGGCGAGTTCTAATGTTGGCCACCATTAAAAATATGAAAATTGAATAGAAGTAATTAATACATTCATACACACTTTTCAAGAATTATGAATTACCTGATTTACTTCGTTAATTCTTCATGCTTCCCAGAATCCTAGTTGTGGATTTAGCTACTCATGGTCAATGTAGATGCAAGAATTATGATATAGAATAACATAATTAAGCACTTACATCAATGAATTTAAGAACGAGAAATTTAATTTTTCAATAGAAATCACAAGTATAAATTAAGAACACAAAGTATTATAAAAATCCTAAAATTTGTAACTACTAGTAACTTTTTGTCCTCCACGAAAATAACCTAAAAACCTATTTATAATATCTAAAATAAAAAATCAAATCAAAATAGGAAAATTGGGTTAGCAAGCTCTACAAGAAACTTCTACGGGTCGTATAATATTCCACGATCCGTAATTGGGGTTTCATGCTCCTCTTTTGCAAAGCTACGGTGGTCTTCTACGAGACCCATCTATGGATCGTGAAGGATTTTATGACCCGTGAAGGGTTTCATCTGATGAACTTTCAACACTTCTTCACTTTTGATCCTCAAGGTACTACCTCAACTCTATGACTCATAGAATATTTTACGACTTGTATGCTTATTCGTAAAGTCTTATTCAAAAATATTTCCTTCACTCGAATTTGCTACGAAACCTCTTCTACAACCCGTGAAATCTTCCACGACCCATAAAGGATTCCGTGCATTATCAAAATCTGTAATTTTAGCACAATTAGCCTAGAAATAATGCCAACCATGTAATCCAGCAAAACAAACATAAAAACATATCAAATCTACAAACATCGCTTTGACAACACAAAAAATCCTAAGTTTTCAACATCAAAAGTGATGTATTTTGACATCACATCAAGTCATATCCATTACATACATAACCAAACATCCAATAATACCTCTAAAACATAGATGGGGCGAGAGGCTTAGACATGTCCCAAGCTCACCCTCAATCATATATAAAGTGAAATAAAAGTGTCATAATCATAACCAACAAGCTAGATAAAAAGGTCTATTGTCTTCGAATTAGAGGACTCACCGTTGATCAAAGTATTCTATCCAAAGTCAACCATGAGTATGAGGAAGAGGATGATCGCTAGACCCTACATGGTGACATCATGTAGGTAAAATATTCATTTGTACAATACTACAAGGAAATCATGTCAGATTAAACAAGATGCATAACCATAACAAGGATAATAAGCTCAATATGAAATGGATGATCAATGCCTTATTTAAAATATGCTTGAGGGAACACAAGCATAACAACATGTCATATAATAACTATGTAAGAGGAGAACTTAACCGACACTAAGACCATGTGAGTTACTACATGGAATTCCAATGTTGCCTCCACATTGGAGTAGTCTACTTTATACCCCACTTTGTGGGTGTCATGAACATGGTTCCATATGTAGATCCACTAGATAATACATAATCCTACAATAGCACGTATTTATGAGGCAAAACTTTTATATAAGGACCCTTGGGGATAGTCCCCCACCTTTGACCTCATTCGGTGCTAAGTCTAGTCCATGAAATACATTAACATAACCATATAATCATATACTTGTCAACATAAACATATCATGATAGTAATATCTCATTTGCTTCATAACCCCTTCAAGTGAGAATAATCCTTACACAAAACATAAAACGTTATAAAACATCATAAAAAGGACTTCATAAACCATTTCATAGCTTTCATGAACTTTCATAACATATGGTGAAACCTCTCAACATTCATAACATACTTTATCATATAACTTTAACTTGAAACTAGGTGGGTCAATGTGTATGAGCCTTTAAAACATGAATCCAAGAGTAACATGCATAAATACAAAGAAAATTTATCAATTGAAACCATTCTCAAACAACCCACCATAGTTATTTTAGAACTCTAGATAGAAAAAATCATAAAATCCATCTTAATAAACATTACAAATTATAACTTGTCATGATATAGTAATAATATGCATTATATAATTATACATGCATCATAAAGTCCATGTTTAAAGTCTTTTCATAAACTTCATAAGATTCACAAACTTTGAACTAAGTGAAACAAGAAGGATTCTTGAGCTTTGTGGGGTGAAAGGTATCCACAAATCAAACTCACATACTTTGGCTATCATTTGATGAGAAAAATCTGGAATAGAAGTGAGAAATCTGAAATCCTAGCTTGAGTCCTTCACTTGGCACCTTGGAGGAATTTGAGAGTATTTTTGGGAGGTCTTACACTTACATAGATTTTGGGAATGAGTTTAAATGAGAAGAGTTTGAGTAGTATAAGGTTGAAGAGAAGTCATTTAGCAGCCAAACATTGAATCTTTAGACATAGGGAAAGAAAAGAGGTCAAAAATACCCTTCATTAAAAATTATTGTACCCAGACTATGAGACCTATATATGGATTGTAGATCAATCCAAGAGTCATAAACCTTGGGTTTCTTCCTATTACATTTTGAAATCTCTGAGTGGACTTTGAAACTCAACCTAGAAGTTCCTTTTAGGACCCACAGATTATTTTATGGATCGTAAACCATGTCGTGAACTGTCCTAATCATTTAGAAAAATTTCCAACTATAGGGACCATACGACCCTATATTAAGACTTATAAATTGGACCACGACTCATCCTATTTGTTCGTACTTTGCACTTCAAAAACTCAAAACTTTATCAACCTAGGTCCTTTATCCACTAAACCATAGTACAATCTATACATCATATGATGACTTGTAAAGGGCCTTCGTACTTTGCATGGTCCTCAATTAATGGTAACCGAACTAAAGGTCAATCTTAGAGAAATGATTAGCCCCTTACAATTGATCAAATAAATCATGTATCCTAGGAAGTGGATACTTTTAATTATGGTAACCTTATTACGTTGTGGGTAGTTGATGCACATTCCAAATAAACCATCTTTTTTCCTCACAAACAACAGTGGCGCACTCTAGAGTGACTTGCTAAGCCTAATGAATCCCTTCTCCAATAAGTCCATCAATTGTTTCTTTAGTTCCTTCAAATCCACTAGGGTCATACAATAGGGAGGAATAGAGATACGTTGGGTATCAGGGAGGAGGTCTATACCAAAATTAATTGTTGTTTTGGGAGGGATAGTGGGAAGTTTATTGGGAAACTCATTAACCATCGGAACTGACTCAATAGAAAAAAATTTAGAATCAACATCTCTAACCCTTACAAGATGATAGATGAAAGCTTTAGCAATTAAATTTTGAGCCTTAAGGCAAGAAATAAACTTACCATTAACCAAATCATGACCTTCTCACTCAAGAACGGGTTCATTAGAAAATTAAAACCCAAACCTATAAGTTCTATCATCAATAGAGGCATGATATGCATGCAACCAATCCATCCCAAGAATGATGTCAAAATCCACTATGTCAAGATCAACAAAATCACAAGGCAAGACTTTATACAAATGGACACGAGACAACCCTTATAGACTCTTCTAGTAACAATGAACTCACTAATAGAGGTAGACACCAAAAAGGGTTTACATAGTATTTCAGGACATATGTCAAACCTATTAGCAAGGAATGGAGTAATGAAAGACAAGGTGGCACCCAGATCCAACAAAGCATACACATCAAAATAAAAAACATTTAATATACCGGTGACAACATTTGGTGCCTCATCCACCCTTGCCTCCTTGTAGAGCATAGAAATGGTTGTGATATGGAAAACCTCCTTGTTGACCCCCTTGAGTCCTTTTACCTCCATGAGTACCACGTTCTTGGGGATTTCCAACTTTACCTTTATTTGGAGCATTTGGAAAGTTTGTGTCTTAGCTTGCCACACACATAACATGCACTTGTATTCCACAAGCATTTGCCACCATGATTCTTCCCACATTTGGGCATTTATAGAAGGTCGGTCTACCACTACCTTGATCTTTAGGGTTTGACACCCTACCATTGATGAACCTTTGACTTGTAACATTAGATAACCCTTGGCCTTAAAATTTATGGTCTTGTTGAAAGTGGTAACTTCCACCACTCTTGGTACCTTGGAACCCACTTTCAAAATGAGCCCTCTTGGACTCCCCTATTTTCCTATCCCTAAGCTTTTCTCCCTCAATTTGTTCAGCATGTGTCATGAGCCGAGATATATCCATCTCCCTTACAAGTATAGCGGTACAACATTTTTCATTGATTAAGTCAAACACCCCTGACACAAGCTTGTTCATTCTTTCTCAATTGGCAACTAAGGTAGGAGAATACTTTGAGAGATTATTGAACTTGAGGAAATACTCCCTCACACTCATCGAGACTTGTTTGAGATTTATAAATTCCATCATCTTGGCTTCCATTAGCACAATAAGACAAAAGCTGTCAAGGAAGGCGGCTTTGAATTCCTTCTAAGGAAGGGATCATCATCCACCCTCTTAATCTTTCATTGGGTAAACCATATTTGCGCAAGGCCATTGAGTTTGTAGGCCGCTAGCTCCTTTTTATCCTCCGAACTCACACCCATAATAGCCAAGACTTTGTACACCTCATCAATGAATTCTTGGGTTTCTTCCTCCACCTTTCAGCCATAAAACTCCAGAGGGTTCATCTTAATGAAGTCACTCACCCATGAGACCAGAGTAGGAGCATATGAAGCTTATTCCTCTTTGTTAACTTAATTGGTTATGGCTTAAACCAACAAGGTGATGACGTTCCAGTATTCGGCATGATTGACCCTTTCTTCTTGGGGAGCTTGTAAGGTCAGAGGAACTTGGTCCTCAATAGGGATAGGAATCCTCAGTGGTGGCACTCTTCTTTGCAATATTATCTAGAAATGCAAATAACAAGTTATTAGAAATAGGATATTTTAGGACAAGTTATAAGGCATGATTTAGAGCATAAAAGAAGTTATTCATTGCCTAAATGCCTTATAGCCTCCTATTTATAATTGTGGCGTACTTCACAACCATGAACAAGATTATATTCGACGCGGTATGTTGGATTTTCAAGGACCATTGATAAATCTAGTTCTTTGATACCACGTTTGTCACGACCCATACCTAGGACCTAAGCGTGACATGGCTAATGAGGAACCCGAAGGCACCCCAAAAAGCCTCATAGCATACATAAAGAACATCATTTGTACAAACATTAAAACAACCAAAAACTAAGAGATAGGGACTAGGGGTCAATCAACACAAATAAAGAGATAGAACCATAACCATTACATACATAACTAAACATACAACAATACCTCTAAAACATAGATAGGAAGGAAGGCTTAGACATGTCCCAAGCTCACCCTAAATCATATATAAAGTGAAATAAAAGTTTCATAGTCATAAACAACAAGCTAGATAAAAAGAGTTATTATCCTTGAACTAGAGGACTCACCAATGAGCCAAGTCTTCGATCAAAAGTCAATTGTGAGTGTGAAGAGGAGGAGGATCGTCGGACCCTACATGATGACATCATGTAGACAAAATATATGTTAGTACTGTGGAATGTACTAAGTATGTGGGATGCAATATAACAAGGAAATCATACGTCATAATAAATAAGATGCATAACCATAACAAGGACAATAAGCTTAATATGAAATTGATGATCAATGCCTTATTTAAAACATGCTTGAGGGAACACAAACATCACAACATGCCATATACATAACTATGTGAGAGAAGACCTTGATCGACACTAAGACATGTGAGCTAATACATGAAATCTTGATGTTGCCTTCACACCGAGAAGGAGTAGCCTACTTGCTAAGGTAGACTATACTTCACTTTGTGGTGTCATGAATATGAAGCTACATATGGATCTAGCTAATACATAATCCTATGGTAGCACATAACTATGAGGTAAAAGCTTTATATAAGGACCCTTGGAAATTATCCCCCACCTTATGCCTCATCGGTGTTAAGTCTCGTTCCAAAGAATACATAAACATAACCACACATTTGTAAGTTTGTCAACACAAACATATCATGATAGGAATAGCTCATTTACTTCATAACCGCTTCAAGTAAGAATTGTCCTTTCACAAAAGGGTGTAACATAAAACATCATAAAAAGGTCCTCATAAATTATGTCATAACTTTCATGAACTTTCATAACATGTGGTGAAACCCTTCAACATTCATAACATACTTCATCATACAACTTTAACTTGAAACTAGGTAGGTCGATGCATATGAGCCTTTGAAACATGAATCCAAAAGTAACATGCATAAACACAAAAAAAAAATTATCAATTGAAACCATTCTCAAACAACCCACCATAATCATTGTAAAATCTTAGATAGGAAAATCATAAAATCTATCTTAATAACCATCATAAATCATAGCTTGTCCATGATATAGTAATAATATGCTTCATATAATTATAAATGCATAATAAAATCCATGTTTAAAGTCTTGTCATAAAACTTCATAAGATTCACAAACTTTTAATTAAGTGAAATAAGAAGAATTGTTGAGCTTTGTGGGTGGAAGGTATCCACAAATCAAACCTACACACCTTGGCTATGATTTGATGAGGAACTAGAATGAAAGTGAGAAATCATAAAACTCTAGCTTGAGTCCTTCATTTGGAAACTTGGAGGAACTTGATAGTGTTTTTAGGAGGTGCTACACTTAGGTAGATTTTGGGAATGAGTTGAAATGAGAAGACTTTCAGTGGTATAAGGCTTAAAAGGAGTCATTTAGGAGCCAAAATAATATAGTTTTAGACATAGGGCATGGGAAAAGGGCAAAAATGCCCTTCATTAAAAACTATTGGGACTCAGACTGCAAGACCCATCTACGGGTTGTAGATCAATCCACTAGTTGTAAACCTTGGGTTTCGTCCTATTACATTTTGAAATCTCTGAATGTCCTCTAAAACTCAATATACGAGTGCCTTCTACGACTCATAGATTGGTTTACAGATCGTAAACCATGTCATGAACTACCCCAATCACTTCGAAAATTTTCCAACTTTAGGGGCCAAACTATGACCTTATTTTATGACTCATAAGCAGGACCATGACTCGTCCTATTTGTTCGTACTTGTACTTCAAAAACGCAAAACTTGATCAACCTAGGGCACTCATCTACGAACCCATGGTATGGTTCGTAGATCATATGACAACTTTGAAATACTTAACACTTAATCTGTCTTGGGGAAATCCTTAGGCGTCAGAGTTTCTTCACTTGACAGCCATGCTAATATGAGTGAATGTTTAGCACTCATATTTGTTGAACGTGGTAGTAACAGAGAAGAAATATTATTTTCTTCTTCTTGACTTGTTAAAAACTGCTTTGCTTCTTATTGTCGAAAAGACCAAAAGATATAGAAAGAGTCTAGAGTTGTAATCTAAAGATAATAAAGAAACTTATATTTAACGTATATGTTTTATCTTTTTGTACGACTTTCTTTCAATGTTTTCCGTATATATATGTTGAATGTTGGATGAACGAACTGTTACACAAGAAAAATGACAACATCCACTTTATATTACATTGCATCCTGGGATAAACTTTACAAGTGGAATCCATTATTTTTATTACAAGCTTCTCATATGCTCTCTCTGTCCATCTTTACTTGATTCCTATACTATTTTAGGGTGTCCAACAATACTTGTCCAGTTTATGAAATCAAGAGATAATTTTACATTTAGTTCTTAATTTACCCTTGTCATTAATTATGGTCATTTCCCTATTATATTTTTCAAGACGTTGTATTAATTATATTCAAAGGGTAATTTGGTAAAATTACTACTATCATTTATTATTTCTTAATCTCTGTGTCAAGTCAACAGGGGTCAAGTAAAGATGGACGGAGGAAGTAGAAAATTGGAGTTTGCAATTTCCAAAACAAGGAGAAGTGTTAGAAATTTACTTTTTAACTGCAGTAAATTTAATTTTACTACTTTTGGTTTAAACAAGACTTAGTCAATTAATTGTTAGCTATTGTTCCTTTTATTTAGGAGTGACTTAGTTAAATTCTAACGTGTGTTTTACCATTTTATTTTGGAGAAATTACAAAAATACACAACATTTGGAAACTTAATTACAATTATTCCCTACCATTTAAAAAAAATTACTAAATTCTCTTTTTTGGCTATTTCGCTGATACATAATACACATTTATAAACTATCGGTTAGTTTCACTGATACCTAAAAAAATTAAACAAATAATTAATTACTGATACGTTTTTTAATATTTTCAGTATATTAAAACTGATATAGTCTAATTTTTAATAACTGATACA
>JBCEWC010014782.1:0-14143 GCA_038996855.1 Solanum aculeatissimum
GGCCCTTTTCAGGGCCTATCTCCAATGTCTTCCGAATTTCAGGCAGTCCCACTATTTTGGCCATAACTTCCTCATACCAGCTCCGAATCAAGTGAAACTAGTTGCGTTCCAAAGATAAATAAAAGAGATTCAATTTTATATATAGAATCTCACATGGTTCAATCCACATCACAAGTTATGCTACTTCCAAGCTCACTTCCCAAACGACTTCTCTATGCTCTGAAATGATCCATTTTGCATTCGGCCACTTAAACTCCACCCGTGACTACAAATATTGAACCATGACTAGTATACCATCATACAAGACCAACCATAATGAGTTTTTGAAAATTTTCGGGTTGTTACAGGAGTCCAGCCCCGAGCCTTGACAAGCTCACTAGAATACTTCACGGAAGCCCTTTACGGACCGTGAAGTGGTCCGTGGAGTTACACTTGGTCCGAGGCTTGGTCGAAACTCCAAGGAAGATCACTGGAACAATCCACGGTACATACCATGGACCGCGAACCACCAAACGGTCTGTGGTACCTCACTTCGACTCCATTCCAAATCCTTTTTCCAGCATACTTCTGAATACAATCAGTCTCACTGAAAAGGCCATAACGTCTACATCCAAACTCTGAATCGAGTGAAACCAGCTGCATTGATGAAGATAACTCAAAGAGCTTTGATTTTATATATAATAACCCACACAATTAATCTCATACCAAGAGATATGGATTTTCAAAGTCCATGCTTCCTAACCGGCCTTATAACCTTCCAATAAAACAATTCCTTTGAATCCATTCACTTAAATACAACCCATGACTACAAAAATTCAACCATTACAATTTCAACACTAACCTTGACCAACCATAATGAAGTTCAAAATTTTTTAGATCGTTACATCAGGCCATGTACTCACGTATCTCAAGGCATCGCAGACCATAAGTAGAAGTATCTCGATGTAACAACTCAAAAATTTTAGAACCTTGTAAATTTGATTAAGCTTTGATTTGAACCCACCATGGTTGCTTAATGAGCTTCATGAGTCTCGCTTGAATGGTCGTATTCAAAGAAATTACATTGGTTAAGTTTTACTTGATGTCTTGTGGAAGTAATGAATTTAACTAGTTATAAATCCTAGAACAAGTAGAAGTGGGAAGGTTATGACCTATAAAATTGAATCTCTTTGAGTTATCTTTCCAACGCACTTTATTTCACTTGATTTGGAGTTCAGATGAAGAAGTTATGACCTTTTTGGTGGGACTACCTGCACAGGGATCCTTATTTGAAAATTTGCTAAGGCATACTCCCATGGTAGCCTTCACAGACTGTGTTCCACTTCATGGTCCATAAATAGGCACGTGTGACCTCTCACGAGGCATGGTAAGGTATTTCGAGATGGCCTTGACTTAAGGATTGGTTCTATGTATAAGGTTAGCTTTCTGAAAATTGCATCAATGAGGAAGTAGGGTTCATGGACCGTGTGAGGCCTTATGGCCCGTGAACCTATCTGTGTGAGGGTGCCAGCCAAGTCTCTTGGACAAGTGAGGCTCCACGAACTAGTTCATGGTCCGTGTGAAGCCTCACTGATCTTGAGACCTTCTGTGTGGTTGCAGGAGAAATTTTTTTCTAAGTATGGAATAACCATCTTGGAATTTCATCGATGAAATATTTTCTAAGTGTCACTTCATGGTGGGGTTCATGGTCCGTAATACCACTACACGATCCATGTAGTGGACCATTAGACTGACGTTGGTAGTTTTTCTTACTCATTTTATTAATGGTTCAATTGTAATTTTGGTGATTCCTAAGGACGTTTTAGTCTTCCTAAGCCCTCCTAAACTCTAGATTTATCCTATACACCTTTATTCAATTCAAATTCTTCCAACACTTAGAATTATGTTCAAACTCTCTCTTCCAAAGGCTCTCTTCTAAGTGTGGATTGAAGGTTGGAATTGGAATTCAAGGAAGTCTTCTTCTTCAATCTCTCTTCTCTCTAAAGCTTCTAGCTAATCAAGTTATGTGAGAATATATTCATGGCTCCTTTCAATCATGAAGCCCTAAATGAATTTGGGTCTTTTAAATTATGAATGATTTAATTAAATTGAAGTATGGGTTTAATTTAATTATTGATTTTAAAGTGAATTAAGCCCTAATTTATTTAATTCCATTGGTTTTATGAAGGTTCAATTATGCATGTATATATATATATATGTATGTATTCTTGTGGGATGACAACTTAGCATCGAATAGGATTGGAGTGTAAGTGGGCTATCCCCAAGGGTCCCACTCCTTTCTCTTGAACTATGTGCCAACATAGGTATATGGTAACTCTTATCAAAATGACCGGGTCATAAGTTATGGTTATAATATAATATGATATGGAAATCCTTCTGAAATAACTGGGTCATAAGGAAGGTTTCCATCACACTGAAATTGCTGGGTCGTAGGGTGTGGTGTAGATTAACTTTAGCAAGTAGTATACTCTCATCCGATGAGAGGCCTCATTGAGCGGATTCATGTTGTAGCTCACATGGGTTTGAGATGTTGGTTATGGTCACATCCCTCTATATGTAAGTATTTTGACATTATATGCATCATGAATTTCATCGCATATTGATATATTATTCTTTCCTATATTCCATTTCTATATATGTGCCCTTGTCATCTAACATTGGTTTACAAGTTGGTAATGTTCATATGCATTGCATGCTCGCATACTTAGTGCATTCTATGTACTAACCCATATTCTTTATCTACATGATCTAACCATGTAGGGGCCAGAATTGATATCTATCCACCTTTGGATGGTTAACTTGGTGACTTTGGATTATCGCTAGTGGTGAGACCTTTACTTCAAGGGCAATAGCCACCTTTCTCTATCTTATGTTTTGTTATAACTTTTCTATCTTATGACTTGAGGGTGAGCTCGGGACATGTTATGGCCCCCGTCTTATCCTATGTAGTGGCATTATTGGACATACCAAATTCTATTGTACGCCCGTATTGCATGCTTGATTGAGATGCTATGACTTTATCATGCTTTGACTATGACTATGCTTATGTTATTATGATATGTTTTAATGAGAATGTGATTATGTGGAAAGTCCCAAGTCCCTTCATGCCCCCATAGCTTGAGCCATACTTACACGCCCCTTAGAGCGTATTTGCTATGTGCTATATGATTCATGTAAATCCATTTCCCAATGACATCCCTATATCTTAAGTGCAAAGTCCCACAATCCCTTAGAATTATGTGCTTCTTGTTAAATTATGCACTTCTGAACCAATGATGTGTAAGTTGATGCTAAGATTCCTTAATTGAGAACTCTCAAGTTCAAATTCGCCATGTCACATCTAGTCCCTACCCAGGTCGTGACAAATATAGTATCAGAGCACTAGGTTTATAAATTGTCCTTGGAGTAAAACATGCCGCGCCAAGTAGTGTCTTATTCATGAGTGTAATGCGCGCCATACCTATGAGTGAGAGGCTATGACAATGTTTTAAGAATTATCTTACTTTATTGCCTCCTATGTCGTGCTATGAACTGTTTTATAAGGTTTCCTGAGTTATTGGTATTTTTGTCACTCTTTCTGAAGATGCCTCTATGAAGAGCTCCTTTCCCTAGACAGGCCCCAGTTTATGAGGAACAAGCCCCTCAAGAGCCTATGGGGGAGCAAGTGACTCATGCTGAATTCCAAAATGTTGTTGCTATGCTGGTTCAAGTGATGACTAATCAGGCCCGGCCGACTAATCCTACTTATGGTCAAACCCAAACCTCTAGGGTAAGAGACTTCACTCGGAATAATCCCCCAAAGTTCTTGGGTTCAAAAGCTGACGAAGATGCCCAAGACTATGTTGATGAGCTCACTAAGGTGTTGAATGTCATGGGTGTGAGTTCTGAGGAGAAAGCTGAACTAGATGCTTATCAGTTGAAAGATGTGGCCCAGATATGGTACAATCAGTGGTTGGTTGAGAGGGTTTTTGATGATAAGGTTGATTTGAAAGAGTTCAAGTTTGCTTTTCTGGACTGTTTCTTCTCTCTTGAACTTAGGGAGGCCAAGATGACCGAATTCATTAACCTTAAGCAAGGTGGCATGTTTGTGAGAGACTATTCTCTCAATTTCACAAAGCTCTCAATGTATGCTCCCATGCTAGTGACTGACCCCCGTGCGAGGATGCATAAGTTTATTTCTAGGGTCTTTTATTTGGTAGTGAAGGAATGTCGCACCGCCATGCTTATTCGGGATATGGATATTTCCAGGCTTATAACTTATGCTGAATAGATTGAGGGTGAAAAACTCAAGAAGAGGAGGGAAATTGATTTTAAGAGGGCCTGGCATAATAGTGGGTTCTCTAACTCTAGGAGTGGTGGTGGAAATGGTTGCTTTCAACATGGCCAAAGTTCTAATACAAGGTCTGTTGATGCTAGGGTGCCTCCTTCTATTGCACAGATCGGGGGCGGGCTAATATTTCCTCAATGTGATAAGTGTGGGAAGAACCATCCCGGGAGATGTTGGAGGGATACATGTGCTTGCTACGAATGTGGTAACATGGGCCACAGGATCTCTGACTGTCCTAAAGTTTCTAAAAATGGTCAAGGCCAAGAAGCTTTGGGTTGTCAGGTTTAACAAAGGGTTCCTCCCAGAAATGCTCCCAGAAAAAATGAGTTCTATGCTTTGCATGCACGCCAGGAGGTTGAGGAGACTCTAGATGTGGTGACTGGTATGTTAAAAGTCTTTAATTTTGATGCTTATGCTTTGCTTGATCTGGGTGCAAATTTATCTTTTGTGACTCCTTTGTTGTCTATTAAATTTAGTTTGAGTCTTGAAATCTTAAGGGATCCTTATTTGGTTTATACTCTTGTGGGTGAGTCTATTATTACCCGCAAAGTGTATCGGTGTTATCCTGTTTCAGTCTTGCATAAAGTCTTTCCCGATGACCTTGTAGAGCTTGACAGGTTTGACTTCGATATTATTCTTGGGATGGATTGTTTACATGCATTATATGTCTCAGTTGATTGTAGGGTAGTGACTCTATTTTGGAATGAAAGGGTAGTGACTCTATTTTGGAATGAAAGGGTAGTGACTCTGTTGTTAAAGGCCGATTTATTTCCTATCTCAAGGATCGAAATATGATTTCTAATGGGTGCATCTATCATATTGTAAGGGTTAGAGACATGGAGATTGAGTCACCTACTCTTGAGTCAGTTTCGATGATTAATAAATTTTTCGATGTGTTTCTCGAAGATTTGTATAGTATTCCTCCTGATAGAGAGGTGGATTTTGGCATAGATCTCCTTCTAGATTCTCAACCCATTTTCATTCCTCCTTATCGTATGACCCCAAATGAGCTAAAAGAGTTGAAGGACCAATTGAAAGACCAATTGGAGAAAGGCTTTATTAGGCCAAGTATTTCACCTTGGGGTGCTCCTGTGTTATTTGTAAGGAAGAAGGATGGGCCGCTTCGAATGTGTATTGAATATCGACAATTGAACAAGGTGACCATCAAGAATAAGTACCCATTGCCCAGGATAGATAACTTATTTGATCAACTTCGAGGAGCCACTCATTTCTCAAAGATAGATCTTCGTTTGGGTTACCATCAGTTGAAGGTGAGGGAGTGTGATATTCCTAAGACATCTTTCCATACTCGCTATGGGCATTTTGAATTTGTGATAATGTCATTTGGTTTGACCAATGCCCCGACGGTATTTATGGATCTTATGAATCAGGTGTTCAAGCCATTTCTTGACAGTTTTGTGGTTGTTTTCATTGATGATATCCAGATTTACTCCCAAAATGAGCGGGAGCGTATGGATCCCTTGAGGTTAGTGCTTCCAACCTCGAGGGAGAAGAAGTTATTTGCCAATTTTAGTAAATATGAGTTTTGGTTGGGGGAAGTTGCTTTTCTTATTCATGTGGTGTGCGGTAATGGTATTAAGGTTGATACCAAGAAGACCGAAGCGGTAAAGAATTGGCCTAGACCGTTGACCCATTCTGATATTTGAAGTTTCCTTGGGTTGGCTTGTCACTTTTTTACAAAAATTTTCTATACTCAAGGCTCCTGAACTGGGGGTCATTACACATACCTCAATCATTAATTCAAAACTTCATATAACTAGTCCCTTTGGATACATAAACATGAGGTTAAGCATGACATACACAACTTGTCTATTATAACATCATAAAGAGGGATTTATAATAATCCATAGCTAGAATAGGATTCCATCAAATGTCACAACATTCTTGATGTACCTCACCCCTTCATTACATTCTTGTACGTACATTCATATAGTGAAACCTTTCCATAATACATAAGAAACTTCATCATTGAACCCTCATCATTAGAAAACATTCATCATTAAAAACTCAATATGATAATTGGGTGGATTGCATGCATGTAAGCTTTAAACCATGTAACTCGAGAGGACTATGCATCATTGTAATGAAAATCATCAATTTAACTCATTCTTAGGTAACCCACCACAATCATACAAATCATCATTTAACACTAGACATAGAATCATACAATTTATCTCATAAAATCATCAATTCCATCACAATATCACAATTTCCATAACTTTAAATCTCATAATTAACTTTATAATTGAAAACCCTTAAAATCAACTTATGCAATTTCATGTAATAGGTGAAGAATTTGGACATAATCCATGATTAATAGAAGAATTAGAAAAAACCCATAAGAAATCACCATTAAAACTTAAGGGATTTAGTAAATTAGGTTTTGGGACTTCATAGACGAAAGAGCCCATGAATGAAGAAACCCACATACCTTTGGTCCTTGAAACTTGGAGACGGAGACTAGAAAACTTTGAGGATACTTTTTATGAGTTTTGTCTTCAATGGAGAAGACTTGATCTTCAAGAAATTTAAGAGAATTTAGTGGGGAATTTTAGAGAGATGTTTGACAGGATTTGAGGGTGTTTAGAGAGAGAAATAGGGCCTAAAATAGAGTAATTTTGAGGTTTTATACATATAAAGGTGTTGGGATAGGTACCAACTAATTTCCTATCTTAAAAACAAAACTCAAAAACAAGTTATACCATGAGGGGGCAAGGGCATGACACGCCCTTGTCGCGAACTCCTCTGATTCACGTAGTTTCACAAAAATGTTTTCTGCTACAAGTGACCAAAAAATCGAAGGTGACCCTTTTCCTACACAATTTTACCTCCTAAACATGAATACTAAGTAAGATTTTAAAAATAATGCATGGTTTCTAGGATATTCAAGAATACATCATAGTGCCTTTCTGAGCTACATTGAGGGGTGTTACATCGAGAGCACACCTTAAGCCACATTCAGTGCTAAGTCTAGTTTAATGGAATACATAACATAATCATAAGTGTAATCATGACTTGAATAACTTACAAAAATATATCAACATGGTAAGAGTAGCTCATTCATATAATTGACCCTTTCAAGTGAGCATTTACCTTGCACATGAAGGTAGAACATTTCACATACTTGACCCTTTCAAGTGAGCATTATTCATACACAAGAGGGTGGAACATAAAATAAAGGGATCAAAATCTTGCTTATTAATCATAGGAACTTTTGATGAGTTCAATAAGTTCTTAGGAGCCCATAATTTATCATAACATACTTGTCTTGCATAACTTGCAATAAAACATTTCATCATCATAAGAAGCTTTGTCATGTAAACTTAGTCAAAACATGGTGGGTGTATACAACTGAGCTTAAAATCATGAAATACAAGAGTATGGGACATGAATGAAGTAAACATGATCATTAGAAAAGCTTTCAAAACAACTCACCATTATAATAGTAAAACCCTTAGTTTGGGTATCGTGAAATCCACCTTAAAATCTATAACTTTTCATAGTTTTCATAGTTGTATATCATGCTTAGCTTTAATATTCATAAATCAACTCATAGAACAAACCCTTGATATGTATTCATACATAATCAAATCATACTTAACAATATAAAACTTAAATCATGTTCATAATGCATAATAGGAAGTGCCCATAAAGTATCAAACCTTGAAATGAAGAAATCATATCAAGAAGGAGAGTTGGGCTTCATAGATGGAGGACCCATGAATGAAAGACCCATATACCTTGAAGGATTCACTTAAATTCTTGAACTTCAATGAAATTGTCATGACTCAAACCTAGGGCCTAACCGTGTCATGGCGAATATGACACCCTAAGGCATCTCATCTGAGCCTCGTGTTCATATTATAAGCATTCATAAGATAACATAAGCATACATAAGATAATAATCAAGCAGAAGTATATAAAGTAAGAATATTAGAGTTCCCATGAGGGATCATACATCATTTTTAGGTACAAATCATGCCTCTACATCATAGATCTTGATAGGGTCTAGCACATAGCTCACTAGATCACCCATAAGATATACATCAAAGGAAGAAGATGATAAAGTCTCAACATAAAGGAAAGAATCATAAGGTCTTGTTCTCGAAGCATGGGAACTCACCAACAAGTCTTAAAGCTCTATAATTTGAATCTAGCCATGGAATGAAATGGTCACCTCATCGTTTATCCCCACATGGTTATATCATATAGGCAAAGAAGTATGTGTTTGTACATATAATGCCCTAAGTATGTAAGTATGCCATGAATCAAATAATATCACAATAATATCAATATGCATATACGTAGTCAATAGGAAAAGGAAACAATATGTATAAATGTGCAAGTTTAAAATCATAGGAAGAAGCATCATAGAATTCTTTTTCAACTACTTAAACTTTCAAAAATGCCAAAACTCATATTTTCCATTTTTAAAACTCAGGATTTTAGTTCAAATAATGCAAATAGTTCAAAATATGCCCAAAGCAACTTACAAAAGGGTAAATAGTAATTTTCACAGATAAGGCCAAAAATGACCAACTAGGTCATTACAGTAAAGTATATGTCTCAAATGGAAATCATGCTAACAATGCGATCATAGGCTCGATGGGCAACCCCCGAAGTATGAGGGCTTACCAATCAAGTGATGTTCTACCAAGAAATTTAGCCATGAGTAGTGTGAGGAGCATCCAACCCTACATTTTTAATAATGTAAGCAAAATACACAATCGTACTTTGAATGTACTAGTATGTTAGAAATCCAATGCATGACATCATAATGTGCAAAGATTAAGTTAGAAAAATATTCTAAGTAAATCTTTGAAGCATTATGGTAAATTATAAACATGGTCAAAATCACTTTAAGAACCATAATGAAGTCCTAGGAGGACATAACATTATAATTATAATCATGAATCATTGTAAGAAATCATATACCTTGTAAAATATCATGATCATAATAAGAGTAATGATTCATAGAAAATATACCATAAACCTTTGTAAGGAAAACCTTTGATCTTGTAAGAGATCATGTACATGTGTGAGAGTTACCACTAATCAATATAAATCATGTAAATATAACATGGAGTCCTGATGTTTCCCCTACACACAGAGAAAGGGGATGACTACTTGCCAAGGAAAACTTTGTCATACTTGAGTAGATACACTAAGCTACATAAATGACCAAACCTCTACTAATGGGTGTCCCTTCTAAGTAATCAAGCCTCTATTAATGGATGATCTTTTATCCTATGGTGCCACATAGTTATGGGATAATAGGATTTGGTACTATCAAGTCATGCCTCAACTAGCTGGTGAGCCTCAATCCCAAGGTTCTCCTGGTGCTAAATAAACTTTCAATGGAATACATATCATAGGCATGAAATCATGCTTTTCATAATTCATGATTCATATTTTTCACGTTATTATAAGATTGATCATAATCTCATAGTTCATCATATCATGCATAAGAGTAGCTCATTTGATTTCTAGTGTAAAGTGAGAGATTTTCTCCCATCATCATTACACCATCTTTAATAGTGTGTAGAGTAAGAGGTGCACTCCCATCATCAATAGACCATTCATAACATAATAAGGTCCTAGGTAACCTCTTCAGATGTTAATTATCCCCTAGGGATCTTAGGTCATCCTCAAGGATCCTAAATCCCCTATTCAAAAACTTGCTTGAAAGCATTACAAATACATGATTATAACATAAATCTTATCCTTGGAAAATATAGTTTCATGCTTGGATCTATAGGGAATCATCTCAAATAATATGATTAAATTGAAATTATGTATAACCATGTGAAAACATATCGACCTAATTATAATTGAAGAGACCCATAAAGATATTCATAAATGCATACTTAAAATTAATATAATACATAGGTCTAGGTAATAATTCATGGAAATCATGCAAATTGAAACTTAAATCATGCATAGTTGAATAGAATTAAAACAACTTATAATCATAATGAATAAACCCATACTCAAATCTTGAACGCTAGATAGCGTATAAGAGTAATTGAATGAAAACCAATGTAATCATGTGATTAAAATTAAAACATGCATGAATTGACTAGTAATTATTGTTTAGATTATCATTGATGCAATTGAACAAGAATTCATCAAATTCTCAGGAAATTTGTACTTGAAATAGCTTGAAAAGTAGAAGATATTTTGGGCTCCATGGATGGAAGATGCCCATGAATCAATGCCCACAAACCCTTTGTGAAGAATCCACGAGAATTTAGTAGAAATTACCTTGAACTTGATGAATTTTTCTTGATCTTCCAAGAAATCCTTGTTTGGAGAAGAAGAAGACCTTGGGAGTATTTTAGAGAGATGATTTGTAATTTGGGAATTGGGTTAGAATGACTGACTTCAGGAAAGGTTAAGGTAGTTCATAGAACTGTATTTAGGCCTACAAATCATCCAAATATATTGAATATCAAATAGGGTAATGACCTAAATACACCTCATTAAACTAGAAAAAAATCATCCGGATGAACCCTTGGATGGAGCCCATCACGACCTGCTTTGTTCTTCACAGACCGTGATAGGTATGGTGAAGGCATCATAGGCCTTACAAGGGTCAGTGGAGAAAATTTGAAAACGTTACCTTGGATAGGTGCTCACCACGACCCATGATGCACACCACGATCCATGGTGAGGGTCGTGGTAAGAAGATTACCTGACATAGTTTTACTTAAATGGACATAACTTGTTATTCCAACCACAAAATTAGGCAAAATCAAATGAATTAGAAATATAATTCAAAGACCTTTAATTTGATAAGTCATGGGCCACATAATTATTTTTGTGCTAAGTGATATGATAATTTGAAGTAGACCCTTATACGGGTTCAGGCGAAAAACTTAGCTGATGGAATTTCTTTGGAATTGGCTTGATATAAGAGATTCCTTTTGACCCTAAACCACATCTAATACACTTTAAATACTTAGAACTTGATCCTAACACCTATGTACAAATAGAATTTATCAAGCTCAGGTCTATACATATATGAAGAATAGCTTGGGTCTTGCTAAAATTTAAGGTGTTACAAAGAGGTAGGTGGTTGATAAGAAAATTAAGGTTTTCTCACAAGGGGATTTGAGTACTTCGTTATCAAGGTCATTTATGTGTTCTAAATGTTAATGGCCTAAGGGAGACGATAGTGAGTGAAGCCCATAACTTTTGGTATTCCATTTAGCCAAGATCCACAAAAATGTATAGAGACTTAAGGAAAGTATATTTGTGAAATGGTACAAAAAAGGATAAAGCATGTTAATGGTAGAATCCAAATTGCCAACAAGTGAAAGTTGAACATGAAAGACAAAGAAGTCTAGCTCAAGATATTGAAATTCCTACTTAGAAGTGGAAAGATGTGAATATGGACTTCATAATGGGTTTACCAAATACTCATAAGTAAAATGACTCAATTTGGGAAGTAGTAGATAGAATTACACAATTAGGTCATTTTTGACCGATCAAGACTTCCGATAGTACCAAATATTATGAAAACATTATACGTGAGAATTGGTGAAACTTCATAGCGTGCCTTTGTCTATTATTTTGAATCATAGTACTCAATTTCCTTTATATTTCTATAAGTCCGTTCAAAAGGGTATTGGTACCAAGGTTAAGTTAAGTACCACTTTTCACCTTCAAAACTTGTAGATAAGACGAGAGAACAATTCAAGCTTTAGAAGATATATTGATAGAGTGTACTTCAATTCAAGGGTAATTGGAATGATTATCTACTGTTGGTTGAGTTTTCATACAATAATAGTTACCATGCTAGCATCCAAATGGCTCTTTTTGAATCATTGTATAGTAGAAGACATAGGTCTCTAGTGGGATGGTTTAAAGTTGGTGAAGTGGCCTTGATAGGACTTGAGTTGGTGTTTGATGCTATAGAAAAGGTGAAGCTTATAAGGGAAAGGCTAATGGCTACCCAAAGTCATCAAAAGTTTTATTAGAATATATGAAGAAGGAAATTTGAATTTGATGTTGATGATTGGGTCTACTTAAAGATTTCACCCATGAAGGGTGTGATGAGTTCTGGAGAAAAGAGGAAGCTTAGACCTCGATATGAAGGCCCATATAGGATCATAAGGCGTATTGGTAAGGTTGTTTATGAGTTAGATTTGCCATTGGAGTTAGCCTCTGGTCATGCGATGTTTCATGTGTCATTGTTTAGGAAATATGTGGGTGATTCAAGTTCCATTGTGCCATTGGAAAATTTGGGTGTTAAGGAAAATTTGACTTATGAGGAGGTTTTGGTTGAGATTGTAGACCGACAAGTTACAAGGTTGAGAAACAAGAAATTGCATCCGTCGAAGCGTTATGGAGAAAACAATATTTTGAAAGTGCTACATGAGAAGCGAAAGCAGACATGATCAAACGATATTCTTATTTCTTTCCTTCCATTCCATTCCATCTCAAGATACATAGTTATTCATGCTTAAATCCTTCAAATTCCTACATTTTGGATTTTTCATGTCATGACGTATGCATGTATACTCAAGAAATTGATTTTGAATGATGTTTTATGTAAAAGATTGAAAATTTCATGAATTTGACATTTAAGTTGCATTATTGCATTCATGTTGGGTTGATGATATCCATTCTACTCTACTCAAGCTTGATTTCATTTCATTCGAAGACGAATGTGTAACACCTCCCAAAGTGCTTCAGAATACTCTTATAATAGATTCCTTGCATAATACATTTTTCATAGTTTTTAGCAAATCTGAGGTCATATTCTTGTTAGAGAGGCAAAATTACATGGGAGAATGGTCTCCTTTAATTTTTAAGTTAACCATATCAAAAATTAATTTTTCACATGTTTTTGCACTTTCAAGAGGGGTACACAACCTCTCTACGTTGCAGAGAGGGTCCATTTTAGTGTAAAATTGCCTAAAACTGATCCCAAGTCCAAAAAAGGGGAAAATTAAACTTTGCACAAAAATGAACTATGGTAGAACAAGTCCGCATTGCGGTCCCGTTTCACCACAGTATAAATTTTTTCATAATTTCTAGATTTAAGTTAGAGCAATTAGGATACACCCCTGAACCATTATTTATGGAAATATTATAAAATTCCACCAGTTTTGGATGTATAATCACTCTCTAAACTCCTAAAGTCCTCTCCAAACTTTCCCAAATTTCTCTCTTAAATTCTCCAAAGTTGCTAGGGTTTCAAGATATAAGGCCCCACATGTTTGAAGGTATGGAAATGCAAAGTAAAATGAAATCTAGAGATTTTTTGAAGTATCAGAGGTTTTTGTATGAGTCGTGCTTTGGCTTATGGACCCTGAGTCTATTTTCCTATAGCCCAAGTTTTGAAGGCCACTGATGTACGAAGGCCTTTATAGGTCATAATTTCCTCCATGAGTTGTAACTCTTTCTCATGGAATGAGGGTCAGACTTTGTGAAATTTAGGGTTTTTTAGAGATTCGATATACGGAGCATTAGACGGGATATAGAATGTTATATGAGTCGTAAGTCAAGTCATGAAATGTGGTTCAGGAGAAAGTTTCTGAGTCTTTGAAATAGCATCAGATGAGACCCTCACCTACGACCCATCGAATGCCATAGGTTTATGAATTAGCTAATGATCCATATATCTTAAGATGTATAAATTACCAAAAAGGGTGGTGTTTCCATATGGTACATGTTAAAGTGAATACCTGTAACAACTCGAAAATTTTCAAAATATCCTTATGGTTGAACTTATATGATGTACTACTGGTCATGGTTAAGTTTTGGTAGCCACGGGTTGAGTTTAAG
>JBCEWC010014783.1:0-14142 GCA_038996855.1 Solanum aculeatissimum
CGCAGAACTACTGTAGCAATCACTGTAGCAACAAAAAATATAAATTCCGCCTAAATATACAAAATAATAATATATACAGAAAACATATAAATTCCGAAATAATAGAAAAAATAATATATACGGTAAATAATAAAAATAATATATACGATATGCGTGACCTACCCCTAATATTACCTACTACTAAATTGACTATTAAATCTACTATTAAGTTGGTATATTACCTACTACTACCTACTACTATTAAATCTTAAATTTACTATTAAATTGGTATCAAAGCATAGGATTAGAGCAGTCAAAATAAAATGAGAACACCATATAAAAGCACCTTAGCATATAAACAAACTAAGAAAAAACTAAAAATATTCTACATGATATATAAAGAACTAAATAAAATTAAAATAGACATGTACAAACACTTTTTCATATAGCAAAAGAAAACATTCTAAAGGAAGAAAGGGCACTATTATTTGTATATAAACTACATTAATCAACTACAAATTATTATTAGATATTGTTGGAAATATCTCCAACCAAATATTTTTAAAAAGTTGGCTAAGATTTCATAGAATGATACTTATATCAAATGATGCTTGAGATCTTGAAATAAATATTACTTCGTCTGTTCCACCCACACTTTGAATTTGAAGAGTTAATTTTTTAATGTTTTTATCATGAACATGAAATCAAATAATATTAAAATAAAAATTACACATTTAAAAATTATATAAAATATATTATGTCATAAATTTAATAATTTAAAATATTTATAAGAAATATGGAAAGAATGTTTGACTCTCGAAATTCCAAAGGTATCAGTTGTAAAAACATGAAAGCAATACTTTTGTGTATCAATTTCAAATATTTCTTGCTACTTGTTCTTAAAATCCCTTCGAGAATATTTCAAATAGTTCTCCAGATGCTATTTGAACATTAACTTTTTCCAAATGATGCGAGTCGGTGAAACAATATTATCGGCTGCTAATTTCAAATATTTCACAAGGCAATTTAAATATGGAAAGTCAAATGTATATGAAGATGAATATTATTGAAATTAAAACTCAAAAAATAACATTAAAAACTATCGCTTACAAAACACAACAAATAGATCACAAAACTAATTTTAATTAAATTTAAATTCCTAAATGAAAGAGTCGAGCAGCCTCAATCATAAAAGTATTACTGATAACTGTAGAGGAGAACGCTTTTTTTTTCTTCATTCTTTCACCAGGTTAGGTCCTAGGGGATGAACATTGAAAATTGAAGAGTGAAAAACAGAGTTTTGTTACCTTTAAAATTATCAAGATTGAAAAATCAATAGATTTGGAATACACTTCAAAAAGTACAAAATATAACTAAAAGTTCTATTTCTTCAATCTTCATGGGATGATTTTCAATTATTTCTTAACCAAATTTCCACGTGCAATCCCTCTACTGTTGATTCTTCTTCCACGAAGTTTAAAAATAGTTTATTTTTCTTCAATTTGTTGCTTTCTTCTCATTTGACTTTTTATTTTCATTTATGTGATTGAATTATTTCATGAAGAAAGAGAACACATAATTTACAATTGGAACTTATTTATGGAAATTTTGATCAGAATTCTCACAACAAGCGAAATGGTGGATCACAAGTCGATGGATCGTAGGAAGCAAGAAAAAATAACCATTCAGTTAATCCTCCAAAGGGTGTGAGTATATTTTTGCTCAAGTGAATTTTGAATTTTTTTCTTTTTAAATTAATGCATTACTGAAGAGGTGTTGTACTATTCTCTTGACAAGTTTTTTTTATTTTTAATTTAAATAAATTTCTATTTTTCTAAGAGTGCCACCTAGGCGGGTCAAATATTCTCTTATATGTATATATATGGTTCCAAGAAAACTTTGAGAGGCACATCAAATTTTATGGCAAGATAAGGAGTAACAAAAGATAAATTTTTATCGGAGTCAAATAGAGCATACACATCAAGATCAAAGACCCTTAACATACCTATTTTCACATCGGGAGACTCCTCCACCTCTTGTATAGCATGTAGAGCATAAAATTGGTTGCCACGTGGTCAACCTCCTTGATGATCTTGGACACCTTGTTACACTTTCCCTCTTTGATCCTCTTGACCTTGAGGATGCCCTTCTCTCCCTTTGATGGCAACCCTAGGACATTTGATAACTTGGTGCCCTATCTTTCCACAACCAAAGCAAGCACCCGTACCTCTCAATCAATCACCGCCATGATTTCTCTCACACTTTAGACACTTAGGAAAGTTAGACCACTAGCCTTAGCACCATCACTTTGAGCCTTAGTGGTAGGCACCCGATCCTTATCAAACCTTTGAGGAGTAACTCTGGATGACCCTTGGACTTGTTGGAAACGACCATCACTATACTTAGCATATAAAAATCCACCTTCAAAATTATCCATTATGGACTCCCTCATCCTCATATTTTGAATATTTTCACTCTCGATTTACTATGCATGTGTCATGAGCTGAAAAATATCCATCATTTTTACAAGCATCGCGATTTTGCACTCCATCTTCACCAAGTTGGACATACTTGAAATGAACTTGTTCATGTGGGCTCTAGGATCAGCCACCAAAGAAGGAGCATACTTGGACAACTTTATGAACTTGAGGGAATACTCTATCACACTCATGTTACCTTGGTTGAGATTCATATATTACAATACCTTTGATTTCCTTAGCTTAATTGGGAAGAAATGATCAACAAATGCAGCTTTGAACACCACCCAACCAATAGGACCACTGTCACCCTTTTCGAATTTCCATTGTGTGAACCAAACTTGAGCAACTCCCTTAAATTAGTAAGCCTCCAACTCCACCTTTTCCTTAAAAAATACCCCTGTTATCTCCACCGCCTTGTAGGCCTCATCAATGAACTCTTTTGAATCTTCATCTATCTTGGACCTATAGAAATATAGAGGATTCATCCTTACAAAGTCTCTTACCCTAGAAGCAAGGGTAGAAGAATTTGGGGAAGCACAAACTCCTTGATTAACTTGAGTATGCTTGGGCCAACATAGTAATTGCGGCTCAAAACTCCACATTAGTAACTTGGTTGGCTAGAAGATCTTATGGAGCTGGGGGAGCTGAAGGAGCTTTGTCCTTATTAGCATCAACATTCCTTTGCAATGGTGCTCAATATGGAGACATTTTTTGAAAATTTCAAAGGACAAGTATTAGAGGAAAAGACTCTTAGAACACACTTAAAGGCACGACATAGATCACAAAAGAAGTGAAAACTTTCTAAATGTCTCATAGACTCCTATTCATAGATATGGAAAGCTTCACACATATGAAAAAGATTCTACTAGACACAGCATGTTGGACTCCCTAGGAGACTCCAAAACTTTGTGCTCTGAATATATGTTTGTCATAACCCAAGCCTGGGACCTAGTCATAACACGTCAAATGTGAAACCCGAAGGTACCCCATACAAGCTTCTTAGCATAACATAATCATACATAAGATAATAAAATATTAAATATTAATAAATCAAGTGAAAATAAGTCTCAATAGGCAAAGCTAAAAATAAAGTCAAGAACTTTTCCAATAAAAGGATTACATCGCTATGTCTAGTCATACCTCTACTTAGCTAAATCTTAGAGGGATCTAGCACATGTTACTAGCTCACCCTCAATAAAAGAAAGAAAATACAAGGGTCACAACCATAATGACATAAAACATGAAATAAAGGCTTGTTTAGGAAGTCACCAAGTCTTCAAGATGTAGTGTCCAACTCTAGCCACATTAGTAAGGAGTAGTGTCGTTGTCCGTCCCTACATGGTGATATCATGTAGGCAAAGAGTATGCGTTAGTACATTAGAATGTACTAAGTGTGTAGGCATGCAATGCATCAAAGAAATATCATAACATAATGACAATATGCATAATTATATCAATAGAATAAGACACTAGAGATGATGAATGATCAATGCATCATTTAAAATCATGGATGGAAGCATTATAAAATATTTCATAACCTAGCATAAATATATATATAGGAATAGGATCATAATCAACAATAAGACCATGCGAGTTATAACATGGAATCTCGATATTTCCTTCACACCGGAGAAGGAGTAGCCTACTTGCCAAGGTACACTATGCCGCACAAAGTGGGTGTCATAACATAATGATAAATATGGATCCACTAGCTAAGCCATATAGGCACATAATTCTATGGTGGAACGTAGTTATTAGACAAGAAGATTTATATAAGGATCCTTGGAGATAGTCCACCTCAAACATGCCTCATTCGGTGCTAAGTCAAATCCCATGAAATACATGACATGAAATATGTATATATGCTCAACAACATAATTCATAACTCATAGAAAATCACAGTTTAATAGCTTGTTAGGTAAGCATAATAACCAAGTAAATCAATTGAATCATATGAATAACACATCTACTTAACTTGCATGAAGTGTGGATATACTTCCCATTTTGTCAATTTACATAAATATAGGGTCTTAAGTCACCCATTCATTATCATGAACATAAGAATTCTTGACTTGAAATCTTATTCATAAATCATAACTTAGAATAGAAATTAGGGGAAAACATGGTTTCATTCATAATTGAGTCTAAAATCATAAAATTGAATTAAATTCATGTAGAATTAATGCAATTAAAATCGATGTGAATCATGAGTAAGAAAACTCATATCAATTTCATAAACCCTAATCATGCAACTAAAATTCCTTGTAAATCAGTTGAAAATCATGCAACTTATGTAAATCAACATAATTCATATATAATTGAGTAAATGAACCAAGTAGTAATCATAGTTCATGCAAATAAGGTGAAACCATGAAAACTCATAAAAATTCACGCATGATACTTGAGAAAAAGGAGAGTTTGAGTTGGGCCCTATGGATAAAATAGTTCTGTGGATGAAACACTACATACCGTGTTGAAGAAACCGTAAAGATTGGAAAAATATGACCTTGAATTCATGGGGAAACTAGAACTCTTAGATTTCTTTAATGGTGGATCCTTTTGTAAAGACCCATACTTATTCCGCCTTTTGTAAGGACCCATACTTTGTTCGGCCATAACAACACTTAAAATAAAGTTCCAAGAGTTTTTGGCTGGGGTTCCCCTCAAGGGACCCCTTCACGGATCATGAACCCCTTCACTAGTTGTGAAGGTGGTCGTGGGGATGACCTTGTCCAATTCCTAGGTTGCCCTAGACTTTTCTCAGCTTTCCAAGCCAAGTGCACCCTCCATGGAGCACTTCACAACCGAGGACCTCTCAACTAGCCATGAAAGTGGCTCGTGGAAAGCCTTGGCCTTCAGACTTGTCTACCAAGTGAAGTGCTCTCTTCATGGAGTATACCACGAACTTTGGTGTGGATAGTGAAGAGGAACCTCACCACTGGCCAGTCTATCTCAACCTTGGGGCAGGTTCATGAGGGGAAACAATGAATCATGAAGAGGTTCATGACACATGAACCCATCTGTGGTGCAACCCAATTTAATTTTTAACCTATTTTCAGTAAGGGACTTTTTGTACTTTCCCCTAACCGCAAGTGTATTTTTGATATTTTATGACTAAGGTATACTCCTAAATAATTCCCTACTCATTTGATGACCTTTCATATGGCCATGACCCGAGAGTAGGGCCTAGGAGTGACACGAAATGAAAACTCGAGAGTCCCCAAACAAGCCTCATAGCATACATTCACACATCATCAATTCGGAAGCGCATAAATATACATTTAAACACATAGTTATATGTGACGGGTAAGTGTGACTCACACTATAGGGATATCATAGGGATAGGAATTTACATGGATTCACATAGCACATCAAACTAGGGACAGGTAAGGAAGACTCAAGCTGTGGGGATATCATGGGACTTAGGACTTTCCATATCATCTCATAACACATAATCATATCATTCGTACATAATACATAACCATAACATCTAAAATATACACATAGCATAATCCATATGATAGACTACAAGATCTCCAACAATGCCTCTAGTCTAGAACAGGTCGGGGGCCAAGACATGTCCCGGGCTCACCCTCAAAGTATAGAAATAAACGTCATAATCATAGTAGATAGATAGAAGTTGGCTTGTTCTTTGATGATAGGATCACCATAATCAACTCTGTCTAAATCAACTAGCCATCAAAAAGTGGAAGATGATAGTCTCTAGTCCCTACATGGTTAGATCATGTAGGCAAAAGAGTATGTGTTAGTACGTTTGAATGTACTATGTATGCGGGAATGCAAATGCTTGTGAACATGAAATCCTACAAATCAATGTTAGATGACAAGGGAACATATATATAGAAAGAAGTATATAGAAAGAATACAATATCAATATGTCAAGAAATCCATGATGCATGAATGCCATAATATGTAACATAGAGGGGATGAGACCTTAACCGACATAAGACCAAGTGACCAATAACTTGGAACTCCATCGTCTACCCCACAACGGATAAAGAGGGGAGCTACTAACCTTGGTTAGTTTAATTACTTAATAGTGATCGCATTACCTTAAAAAGAAGGTGTGGCTTGAGTGACATCAATTATTTTGGCACCGTTATTGGGGAATACGACTAGACTTAGTTCATTCAAGTAATTTTGGGGGATTAATCCTTATTTCCATAATTTAACATTTTGTTGTTTTTGCTTTTGTGTGCAGGTGTAGTGTATGCACAACACTCATACTAGAGGCAATCCCTAGACTCTATTTGATCCAGAGATCCAAAGAACACTAAGGAGGATGGCCCAAGACAATGCGAACAATGTTGCTGGTGATGCAGAAAATGCAACACTTAATCTGAATGATGAAAATCCACTGTTGCTGAATCCACAACCATAGGGTTTTCAAGACGTAGCAAATTAATGAAACCAATATCGAATTAACCCTATGGTGGTGGATGTTACGGGATCTATTGTTTTATCCCTACTATCGGATGGTACAAAGTTCATCATTTTGAGTGGATTTCTCCAAATGCTACAAAATCATAGGTTTTTTGCGGGCCTACCATTAATGGGTCCACATAACGTTCTACACAACATTGTGTTTGTATGTAAGAGCATAATGGGGAACCAAAATCTATCCATAGATGTTGTTGGGATCTGTGTTTTCCCACTTTCTCTTACAGGCAATGCAAAATTATGGTTATTTGAGCTCCCATAGAGTTCGATCACTAGTTTGGCAGAATTGTAAATAACCTTTCTAGAGAGGTTTTTACCCCATCTCGAAGAAGTTGAAATTAAAGTCTGAGATTAACAACTTTGAGCAGATACCTGATGATTCGATCAGTTCTACGTGGGAAAAGTTCACTAAGTGTTTGAGAGGTGTTCCTGACCACAAGATTGTTGATGAAGCCCTGGTTGAGATCTTATATAAAGCCCTTGATAAGAATGGTCAAGTGGTTGCTGATACTATTATGGGGGGATCTTTTTTAGATCATCCATTCCAGGAGGTTGCTGAGAGACTTGAAAGGGTGGTCAAGACAAACCGTGTATGGGGAACAAGGGAAAAGTTTACTACGAGGAGTTCATTCTCGGTTAACACTAGTCCAACATAAACACAAGCAAGTGAGGAAGTGATATAGGAACTTGCATTGATTAATAATAATGTGGTGTTATTGATGAAGAAGAATTTGGAACAAGTCAATGTTTTAGCTCATCAACCTCCACATACACCCATGTATGAGGAGCCTTGTTATGAGGAGGACACGTGTTTTGTTGCTGATCAGATGGCAGGTTTCTGGACTATCGTACAAGCATCCAATATGGACTATTGGTGCTAAGGTCAAGGGAACCAAGGTAGGAAGTTTGGGAGAGATGACGCCTTCAGAGATAACAATAGAGGAGACTATTATGAGAGAAATAGGGGATCGCATAGAGATGTTGAATTGGGTCACAAAGATGGCTTCAGAAATGGTCTATATATTCCACTGTACAATATAGATGCTGGCACTGGCTCCTTTCGCATTGAGTAGATATTTGATCGGTTATTGAAGAAAAATGATACACAATATGAGACACTTAAGTGGATGAAGTTTGATAGCTCCAACATTAACTAGAATATTGAGTCTCACTTTGTAGGAATTAAGCAACTGAGTTAAACCAATGCTAGAAAGGTATGTTGCCAAGTAACACAGTGCAAAATCCTAAAAACGAGGAGCAGTGTATGGCAATCACAACTCACAATAGAAAGTAGACCATTGATCCTCCAATGCCATTGGATGATGGTAATGTTTGTGATGAGAGTGTTGTGAAAAGGTAGACTAAGACTAGAGATGATCATGCAGAGAATGAGAAAAGTGATGCAGTGCCAAAATAGTTGAGACCCATTCCTCATCCTCTTTCTCACTTCTCTCAAAAGCTAAAGAAAAAGGAGGAGGAGGGTAGTAAAACACTTTTTCTTTATGTTGAAGCAACTCTTTATAAACATCTCGTTGATTGAGGCATTAGAGAAGATGACTGGGTACATAAAGTTTATGAACAATCTGGTTACAAAGAAGTGTATTGTGAGTCGGGAGCTCTCACAAGAACTCCAACATTGCAGTGCTATTTTAACTAGGTCCCTAGTACAAAAATGAGAAGACCCATGAGCATTCACTATTCTTTGCACCATAAGTGATATGGAGTCCGTAAGGGCATTGTGTGATCTCGGTGCCAACATAAATTTGATGCCCCTTGTGATCTTCAAGAAACTTGGTCTAGAAGTCCCTACCCATACGAGCATGAGACTATTGATGGCTGACAGCACGGGTAAGAAGCCTGTGGGGATACTGTATGATGTCCTCATCAAAGTGAAAAAATTCATATTCCCCGCATACTTTGTGATTATAGATTGCGAGGTCGACTTCAAATTCCCAATCATTTTGGGAAGGCCTTTCTTAGCCACTGGGTAAGCCCTAATGGACCTAGAATCAAGCCTACTCAAGTTTAGAATGAATGATGAAGAAGTCATTTTCAATGTCTTCCAGTCAATGAAGCAGCCAGATGAACTAAAGATGGAGGTTTGGGTCATTGATGAAGTCTGAGTAATCAGATGGTCCAAGTTTTGCCACGACAAAATATTAGATGCTACTTGGGAGGCAACCCAAGATACTGTGTAATAGTAGTAGTTTTGTTTTTGTTTTTAGCATTACGACTTGTAGCTAGTTTGTTTCTTTCTTTATGGTTGTAATATGTGGACATTAGACTGATGACATATAGGGTAACAGTGTGTTTATGCAGGTTCTGCAAGTGTAAGACCAAGTCAACCATTTTTGGCTGAAAAGGCAAGGAAGAATGATTCTATGACTTATTATACGGGTCATACATCATTATACAACCCGTATACTAACTCATAGAACATTGTAGTGAGCAAAACTATATGAACTCTAGTCCATGAGCTAACATTACGGTCTATAGAACAAACTATGGGCCGTGAATGGGCTCGTGGACCCCAGGTAAATTTTTCAGTATCTGACTAAATGTCGAGGGTGTTCTAAGAAACCTTCCTACAAGTCGTGTTTTACTATACGACTCATACAAGGGGTCGTAGAACACAAGCCTCAATTTAGGGATCCAGCCTCTCACGAGACCATGATCTATGAGTCGTAGAACATTTCATAGTTCATAATTAGGGTCTCGTAGAGGCGATCCCAATTGTTATGAACCGACCCAGTCAGCATATATATGGGGTAAAAATAAAATTTGACCTCATTTGCCCCAATTAATTATGAAAATAACCCTAATATTGTACCACTGACTTTGGTCCGACCACACTTCAGCAATACCCACCACTTCCCGATAAAATTTTTTGGCTAATTTTTTATGACCCCTGTCCTTTATTTATGATATTTGGTGTGCATTGGGGACAATGCATAACTTTTTCGATGGGGTGTGGGTAGTTATAGGCCTCAGTGAAGTCTAAGTAGCCTTGACCTATAACTATCCCAATTATTTATTCAAAGGGTTTTCTTGCCTGGGTTCTTTTTCCCTGCGGATATTTATTTTCTATTGAACCGACATGTTTAGGATATTTAGGTAGTATTAGTAGCATACAATACTTGTAACCATGGCATAGTATGTTTTGTTGGAAAATGATACCACTAGTTTTTTTATTAGTTAGTCTTGATAGCAACCATGCATGATTAATTGTTTAACAAGTGCTTTTTCCGATAAGTTAGACTAAATTGTGATACAAAACATGATTTAATAGTCCGTATTAACAAGTAAGCAGTGCCATGTGTGAGTGAGCTTAATTTCATGATTCAGTACTGTGTTTCGATTCAAAACTTGCCCTGTTATTCTAACTTATACTGTAGATTAGGTTGTTAGGAAAGGATCTTAGGCCATTGTTCTTGAAATAACCAACCAAATGTGTTATATATCCATCGATCCTTGTGTTTGAGCTTGAAATTGACCTCTTTATTTGTAAACACCTAAGAAACCTTGACTTAATTAATGATAAGTCCAAAAATTAGCCCTGGTCCTTCCTTGAACATTGTGCACCTCGACTGAGGGAAAAAGTTTAAGTTGAGGGTGGTTATCAAGAGTGGCCCTAGTTCTGAGGATGGATATTGTGCACCTAAATTCATACCAAAAGCTTGAGGGTGACTAATGTATGGAAGAGTCACAAAATAAAGGAGGGAACTGGTGATACAAAAAGGGGAGAAGAAAAAAAAGAGAAAAAGACTGAAGAAATGCCTAATTAGTGTGCTAAATAGAGAAAACGATTGTGAAAAATAAAGGCACTATGCAAAAGTGAAGTCTAAGGCACCCTAAAAGGTTTTAAATGGGGAAAAAAAAGGATGAGAAAAGGATAGGTTGGTAGGGAAAAAGTGTCTAAAAATGAGGAGTCAAGGAGTGCCATTAGTCACTATGTTCCTAAAGTATCATACCAAAAAACCCTGTGCCTATGTTACAAGTCTAGAAAGTCCCAAGATGATCCCAGTCTAACTAGTTGAAGGTGTCTGTCATGAGTATAGGGGCAAGACTATGGTAGTAGTCACAATATTTGAATTCTTTTTGGGAGAATGAGTGTTGTAGCATTTTCCCAAGCACTGAATTTGAAAATATCATTTGCAGTGGGGAACGAAATTTCTTTTTGTGAGGGAACTTGCATTGCATTGTTGATATCTGACTAAGTCAGTGATCGTTGCTTATTTATAGTTGCACTATTAGATGTATGGGTCTGCATTGGTTTGTTGGATAACTATCTGATATGTATTTAAAAAGAGGTGTGGGTGTCTGTGTTGGATTTTAATAAAGTGTGTACCATTGGGTTGAAGTCTATGTGTCTCTGTACTGCTTATCTAGATTGAGTCCGTCGCTTGAGGACAAGAAAAAATTTTAAGTTGAGGGTGTTGATGTGCTTCCGCAATGCAACACTTTTGATGCTTAAAACATGGAATTTTATGTGTTCTCAAAGCGATGTTAGTAGATTTGATGTGTTTGTGTGTTTGTTTTGCAAGATTTCAATGTTGGCATAGTTTTTGGACAAAGTGGGCTGAAATAGTAAAATTTGGTGATCCATGAAACCCTTTATGGGTCGAGGAAATGTTCACGAGCTGTAGATGGGGTCTCATATCAATTTTCAGTGAGGGGTGAATTTCTGAGTTAAACTCTATGAAGGAAGCAGACGAGTTGTAGTTCAATCCATGAGTCGTAGAGTGTGGTCATTCCCTGAGGATCAAAAAGTGGAGAAATTCTAAAAAGTCATCAGACGAAACCCCCACGGGCCATAGAATCTTACACTGCCCGAGGAAAGGTCTCGTAGAAGTAGTCTGTAGATTTCAGTTGCATTCCACGAAACCCCGACGTATGAGCCGTAGAATGATGCACGAGTCGTGAACCTTCCCATAGAGTGTGCCAACATAGTTTTCCTATTCCATTTTGGTTTTGTAATTTACACATTATAAATAGAATTTTAGGTTATTTTTCATAAAGTTTCTAGCAGTTTTGAAGTTTGAACAAGGTTTTAGAGGAAACTCTTAGGATTTATTACATTTTGAGAGGAAAAACATTATTGTGTGTTCTTAATTCAACCTTGTGATTCTAATTGAAGAGTTTAATTTCATATTCTTAATTCATCTATGTAAGTGCTTAATTCTATTACTCTACTTTATTATTGCTGCATTTATACTAATCATGCATAACTAAATACACAACTAGGGTTGTGGGAACCATGAGAAACTAACAAGGTAAAATAAGATATTGTGTAATTCTTGGAAGGTGTGTTAGGTTGTATTAATTAATCTTCTTTACAATAATTGCTTTTTAATAGAGGCCTACGTAATAACTCGTCTAGTGTTTCTTGCCGGATCAAGGAAGTACTGAATAAAAAAAGAGGTAATTAATAGGACTCGATTGAGATATTCTCGTCTAATCAATCGAACTAGATCAAGAAGAGGTTGTACTAGAATAAAAAGTGAGGGTCAGTAATATCACATTACGAAGATAGATCAAGTTCTGGGATAAAATTTACCTATTTGTTGGATCAAAGGTTTAGGTGAACCTACCTTATTGTCCTACACCTATACACTGAAAAGGTATCTATTTATCCGATAATACCAAGTTAGGGATTCATGGGGAACACATGACCCTAATTAGCTCTTCTACTGGTTTCTCGTCACCTATATTCATTTAGTTTAGTTAATTTTACTTTACAAAAAAACCCCTTTCTTGGGAGATAAGTTGGTTAATCATTCCAACTTACATTGAATTAATTCTTGAGCCTACCATATTCTCTGAGGGATCAACCCTAACTCCAGTTAGGTTAATTACTTGATGGAGATCGCTTTACCTTAAAAAAGAAGGTGTGGCTTGAGCGATATCAGACCTCGGCACCACAATATCACTAGCAAAGATCTCAGTATCACAATATCATCGGTAATGACCTCGGCATCACAATATCACTATCAAGGATCTCAGTATCACAATATCGCCAACAATGACCTCAACATCACAATATCACTAGCAAAGATCTCAATATCACAATATCACCAACAATGACCTCGGTATCATATCTCGACCAGTAAAGACCTCGACCCCAATTTTCACTATCTTACGCATATCAATATCCAGAATCAATGCGAATATGTATAACAAAATATGAATGAGCATGAGATGAAGTCCACAAACAAATCTACTCATAATTACAAGTCACAACAACGTATCTCAATATAGAATTCACATCACTTAACCACATTGTCAATTCAAGTGTTATAACGCCACACCAATTCACATTAACTTTAATCACCTAATTTTTTTATAATATTAAAAATATTTCATGAATCACATAGAAGAAAAGAAAATTTTGGAATTCTACGAGAAATACAAAGTTTTGAAAGTTCACTTGCCTCAATTGATCAAACAATCACTTCAAAACTTGAATGTTTTGTAACGCTTTTAGATGATCAAAATATTTTCAAACACATAATCTACATAAGAATACAAATCCAATGACACCCATATTGCTATATTTATTTTCAGCTAAAAAATCGGGTCAAAAGTCACCCCGATCCCTCAAAGTCAAATCTGAAAATTTCTTTCAAATTATGTTTACCCATAATAAACTAAACTCATACACCAAATGTTAGCTAAAATAGACCGTTATTCAACCCCCAGATCAAGATTTTATTTTAAGAATCCTTGGGCAATATTTTCTAAATTCAACATAAATTGTATAAGTTTCTACCCTAAAAATCTATTCATAATCTCATGAAAGTTTAATAGAAAGGACGACAATACTTACATTGATTCTTGGAGATGAAAACTGTAATTCCTTTTCGTTTCTTTTTTTCCCTCTCTTCTTGCGTGTTTTTTCTTTCTGTGTTACTGCTTTCTTCGCCTCTTTTTTTGTTTCGCTCTCTGTTTTCTTTTTGGGACATGGACATTCAGCCGTTGTCCCTTTTATTTTATATTTTTTCTTATTGTTTTTTTTTTAAAATATAATTAAGTATTAAAATTAACAAATTCTACTAATTCTATTTTAGTAATTATGGGTCAAGTTGTAACAACCCGATAATTTTCAAAATCTACTTATGGTTGGAATTCTAGGATGTACTACAAACCATGGTTGAGTTTTGGTGGCCACGGGTTGAGTTTTAAGTGGCCGAATGCAAATTGGGCTAGTTAGTGGCCTAGAGGG
>JBCEWC010014784.1:0-14141 GCA_038996855.1 Solanum aculeatissimum
TTCCTATAATGTTTAGGACTGCCCACAAATTTATGTTTCCCTTCTCCTATATGTTTCCGGAGTACGCCGCCTTCCTACAAAATTTACATATTTTCCACTAAATAACATCAAAACGGAATGTTATCAATAGTAGTGCAACAAACATCCAATTAATTAAAATAACAAAAAGTTATGATAGTTTCTTTTTAGTTGTTATGTTGCATTTTTCTAGAGTCGATTTGATTAACTTTTAAAACTAAATTAGATTATATTAGTTTCAAAGTTTAAAATAATAATTTAGATATATGAAAAATACTATAAATTGCAAATTTTTTTCTTTATCAGTAGGATCAAAATATACATTTTAAAATGTTAGTGAAAGTTCACATTGTTTGAATTGAAAAGAAAAATTATGATAACTAAAGAAAAAAATGAAAAGAATATTCTCTTGTCTCAAAATAAGTGCCGCTTTAACTTATTTCAGGCTCATTAGTTGATAGTCCTAATTAATTTTCTTCCTCCGCCAATTAGAAGTAACACTTTCACCAACTTTGTTTAAGAAAATAAGTCACTTTACCATCTACCAATTCTTTTAATATGGAATTGATTAATCATGAAAATATATATGAGAAACTTGCTATGATTCACAAACATATAAACTACAAACAACTTGAGTATATGTAAGTTTGTCTTGGAATAATATTTTTGGAAACTCTTGAGCAAGTACACCATTTTACCCTCGGTCGTTAGTTTACCTGGGTGTTACTCAACCAGTTTGTGTGGTTGATTTTAGAGATTTGTTAAAAATTGAGGAATGAGTAAGTATTAAAGTGATTTTCGGTACCAATCAGAGCTACTAATCTCAAAATGAAATTTTGTTAGTTCCATCAACTCTGGAACAAGGAAGTTGATCTAGGAGTGTATTTATTTTTGAATTCGAAGTTGTTTTGTGAATTTGAAGTCTTAAGTTGAAAAGTTTGGTTTGAAAAGGAACTAACTTTGACTTGGGTCAACAATTACGTTAAAAGGCTCAGATTGAATTTTTTATGATTATGTTGATTTTAAGACTAGAAGAGGCTTCGTCATATTATTTGAAAGTTCCGAGGGCATTTTGGTCCTTTTGAGTTCCTAACTAGTTTATTTGTGACTAATCAGTTTTTGAATCAAGGAGACCTCGGATTGAATTTTCGACGATTTCATTGAGTCTGAAAAATCAAATTTAGTGGGGTAGCACATATGGGTTGCGTGTACGGGATTTCGAATGAATCCCAAGAATTGATCTCGTATTTTTGAATGTGCTTAAAAAAATATTGTTGGGTTGCTGGAGCATCAGGTCTCGCTTAAGTGAGCCTTGGTCGCTTAAGAGAACTATGTTCGCAAAAGCAAAGGATTGCAAAAGCGAAGCCCATGTTTAACCTGGTGTTCCTTAAGCCACCCCTTGGTCACTTTTGTGATACCTGAGACTTGGTTATTGGGACTGATTTTAGGAAAACCCCGCACTTTCACCATTTTTTGGAGTCTTTGAGCTTGGTGGGGCAATTCTTGGAGAGATTCTTTGAGGAACAACGTTGGGTAAGTGATTTCAACCTAAAACCCTTACTTTTCATCAAAATTCTTGTGATTTTAACCTTCAAATTTCTTGATTTTTTTCCATAAACCTAAAATGGTGATTTTAAACTCATTTCTTACTCAAATTTTGTGGGTGTTTCATCCATGAGCTTCATTTTCTATGTAGAACCTGATTTTTAAGTCAATTTTCAGTTTAATCTTTTTCAAAATTAATCAATTTTTAAACTATTTTTCCCTCGGCTTGAAAACCTTGCAATATGGGTGTCATTGAACTCCTTGTGATGTGTATATTTTATTCTTGATAGTGGATTGTCATTTCAGAAGTTGAATTCGAGGTTGTTTGTCCGATAAAAGTGTTTGAGTACGGATCGACTATTGAGGTAGGTTTGGCTAACCTTCTTGAGACTGTGGTTAGTTAATTGATTTTCTTTATGTTGAAGACCATGGAATGTGATCATATCATGAACGAATTGTTGTTGTATTGTGATACCTGTGTGGAAAATTTTACTTGTTATTGTATTTGATAGTGAAATTGTTCCTTATTGATGATTTGTTATCTATCTTTTGAGAATTGAGATACTTGTGAAATGAATTGAGAATTGTGATATAAAATACGCTGAGGCATGAAATGATTTGAGAAACGATTTACTCGTGGAAAATGATAGTTTGTGACATATTTTGAAAACTAAAATAATATTTTTTTAAGGATGTTTTAAAAAGAACTTCTTCCCATTCAATTTTGGATAAATACGTAACTAGGCAAACATATGATATGTATTTACATTATACTACTAGTTTAAAAAAAATACAATTTATAGCTATAATTAGGGTTTTATTATTATTTCCTCTCTCTCCTATCTCCCTCTCTCTGCAATCTCTTGCTAGATATACAAATACATATGTATACCAGTTGCATATATACAATTATTTGACAGATATACATATTCAATTCAACAGATATACATATACAATTTGTCTTACTCCACTCTTTACCCTCTCTTGCTCGCCTCTCTCCTCCCTCTCCCAATCGTGCTTGCTAGATATACAAGTATGTATGCATATCAGTTACATATATACAATTATTTGACAGATATACACATACAATTTGACAAATATACATATACAATTTGCCTCTCTCGATCTCGCTCACCTCTTTCCTCCCTCTCTCGATCTCGACTCTCTCCTCCCCCTCTCAATTTCGCTCGCCTCTCTCCTATAATATGTAGCTATAAATCATAATTTTAGCAAACTATAACTATTTTTTACCTTATTATGCTTCAAATGTTTGTTCTTTTTGAAAAATTCTTTTGACATTTTCATATATTATATATATATATACAGGTAGTAGAAGTCATCACTGACTATCCAATTCCTATTTTCAAAGGTTTCAATGTTTTTCAAGAAGCATTGGAATTTGCTCGAAAAAACATCGGACCCAATTTCTATATTGTACCAGAACTCAAAGAACCAAATAGTCAAAATCTCCCATATATCATTCCAGAACACAAGAAACAAATCAATTTTTGTGTCATTGTGACGCAATGTCCAAAGCTTTCAAAAGACTAAATACTAATAATGACATTATTACCAATAAAAACCAACAATTACAGAGGCAAAACCAAATATTACAAGACCATATATACATTTTTCAAGATACTTTACGACAGACCCAAATCTTCCCTCAGACTTCGAGTTCTCCATCTCCTAAAATGGATGAGATGGGTGTACATTCCCCTCTGAATGTAGAAAGATCCACTACACTGGGTAAAAGTGTAGCTAGTCCGGTTCAAACGGCAATCGGTAAAGACATATCAAGCCCGTTAATGGCTGACACTTTGCCAAAAAGTGTAAGAAGGTTACCAGCTAGTTTTAAATTGCAGACTCCCTCAAAAGACAAAGAACTGGGATCGAGCTCCAAGACCACTAAAGGTTTTAAATTAAACCGAAAAAAGAAAGATTTAGATAGTATAAGAAGTATTATTGGAAAGACAGTTAGACAATATCTACAGAAAGAACAAGAAGAAATGATCAATCCAGAGCCTAGCACTCCCAATTCATTAACTCAACTTTATGGAGGAAATTTTGCTCAAGATCCTAACAAAGATGAAAACTCAGGAACAACATTGGATACTATAGCATTACATAATTTGGATACGTAAAATGCTATACGAAATCATTCTTAATAGACATGATAAAGACATATACATTATTTTGAACAACATTTTCAATAAAGACGGAAAGAAAAAGACAACAACTTGGACAGACATATCAAAAGGCAGATAGAGACATATACCAAACTTGGCAACAATTTCAACAAAGATAGAAAGCGGGATAAGGACATAAAGGACGGTGACATATACCAACTTTCATTATTTTCAACAAAAAGGACCTGCAGCCAATAAAGTATGCAACAATTTTCAACAAAGACGGATAGTAATTACAACGAACAGTGACAGGCACCAATTTTTGCAAAATTTTCAATAAAAATCACGTGACGATGGGGCCCAGAAAGCGTACCCGATGGGATTTTTCATTGAACAATGTTCAGAAGGAATCTTTTAATTTTTATTTCAGTTCCGTTAAGAAATGTATGAAATCCAGGGATATATCTATAAATACCCCCTCTTATTTACAAAATAAGTAGAGAGAGCAAGTGTGAGAAAAAGAAAAGAGTGAAAGTTAGCTCAGCCGTGCTAAGTGTGAGTGTGCAATCTAGCAGTGTGGAATCAACTATAGCTCATCTATGTAAGCTCTCCTGTAAATTAAGTGTGCTTAAGTTTGTTTTCTTTTCATGGTAGCATGTATGTTGTTTGAACCAACCTATATTTAATATTAAGATCTATTTAAATCTCATAAATCTGTCATACACTTTCATATTAATCATACTTATTGATCTATTAGTGTTATCTTAAGTCAGTGTTGCTTTATATAGTATATAATCTGTTAAAGAATTTTCTAGTAAGGGTTAGTTTCTTAATTGTATAACACTCTCCAGGGATTAGCTTGTAAAGTCCTAGGAAAAAGAATAGACATTTTTAGGCAAAGGCCATTGAGTGTTTAAATCCGGGGTGGAGCTAAAGAAGAGTAGTGTTCTATCATAGATTAAGAAAAAGAGCTGAAAGAAAGTTTGATTAATAGATTTATAATCTATATAAATAACACCACTTTGAACGATTAATTCACATAACATAGAGTAGACTTCTCTGTTTATGACCCCTTTTGCGACCAGTAACACCACTTTGAACGATTAATTCACATAACATAGAGTAGACTTCTCTGTTTATGACCCCTTTTGCGACCAGAAATACTACTGACAAAGCTGAAATCTGACAAAACAAAAGTAAGATAAATTATAAAATAAAATTGGTTAAACATCCATCTCGTTTAAGTAAGCTTTTTAGAATTTTATATAGAAAGACCAGTTCATATTGTGTAGACTCTTAGAATATTTTGAATTAAATACATTTTGAAACACACTATATACATATATATATATATAATTTTAAAAATAAAAATAAAAGGATTTGTTATTTCTTAAATTAAAAAAAAAAATAAAGAAGTAAAATGTAGTTCTAGATACAAGGTTCTAAAGTGTAGCTTTCACACTTCCAACACTTTTTCTTCCCTACGAAACTATTTTCGAAATCTTACAACATAACTCTTTGATTTTCATGAACATCAAAAGATTTTAAACTTGGCACCAATTTTTACATAGTTTCGTAGGAAAGAAAGAATGTTAGAAGTGTGAAAACTACACTTTAGAACCGTACATCTAGAACTGTATTTTACTTATTTTTTTTAATTAAAGAAATAAAAAATCCTTTTATTTTTATTTTTAAAATTATATATATATAATAGGAGTGGTGTATTTAACCTTAATTCGCCAAGTTGAGGGGTATATTTAAATTTAATTTGCAAAGTTTAGGAATGTTTTTAAGTCAAGTGTAGCGCATGAATGTCACATTTTTGTCCGTAAAGAATGTATTTAAGCTTAGTTTGTCAATTTGAGGAATATTTTTAAGTCTTTCAATAATTTGAGGACGAAACTAATAATTTGTGTCAAGTTCGAAAATATTTTTAGTACTTCTCTCAATATATTATAACAACAACATACCCAGTGAAATCCCACAAGTAGGATCTGAGAAGGATGAAATATACACAGACGTTACCACTACCTTACAGAGATAGAGACTGTTTCCTGATACTTCATAATATAATATAAATATAATAATTTATTTTATATATTTATTATTATTTAACGTGATGAACACGTGCAAAACACTACACTTGACTAGTTAGCAACAATAGCGGGCAAGACAGCCTCAACTAAAGCACATAGAGGTCGCCAAAAATGACCAGAGACAGTCCCTAGTACAGAAGAAAATGTTAAAAAAGCAAATAACTAAACTGAGCCAACAACGAACTCATCATTCGTAATCGTTTTCTTATCAAAGAATGGGTTTATTGTTTTTGAGCCAAAGACTTGCAATGATATGGACTATGTTCTGCAATGCAAATTAGGAAATTTATTTTTCCCAAATTATCTCCATCCCTTTTAATATGAAAGGACTAGGGACATGTTGAATTAAGTCAACTTTTGCACCTTGGTGGCCTCTGATGCTCATCTTCCACCCTTCTAATTTATGTGTTACAAACAGCTACAACTCTGATTCAATATTTTTTAATAAAATCTACAATTCTTATTGCATTACACATACTTTTCAATACAAGAAAGCTATATATTGCATACCGCTAATAAACATCCTTTCATACTCCTGAAATGAAACCACTAATAAATAGCCTCATCCATGTCTCATCAATTTCTTCAGCTTCATCACTGAGCCTCTATACAAAAAAAATTCCGAAATAGCTTATCACATGTACAACTGCTCCACTGCCTACTTCAACATCTGCGGAACTTGGATGACAAAAGAAACCAAAGGGGAAAAAGATATACTAATAATGAGAAACACTACAGAAGCAGCCTAATGCATGGGCCTGAAATTATTGCATTTTGTGGAAATGGCATGCATGAAGCAGAGATAGCTTAGCAATGTTGTACTTGATATATTCCTAACCTCAGAGATCCACGGCGAGTAAAAACGCCACCTCTCTGGATGTTTCATTTCAAAAAGCCTATATATTTTCGGAATTTCCACTGGCAGAATGAAGCTAAGGATCGAGCAAGCTCTGGCACTTCCATATTACTCCAAACTACATTCTTGAAGATAAAATACCCTTGATGGGATGCAATACTAAGTAGTCTACCTCAGTTTGATCTTTGTTCTGGTGCTATCCTGTTGCGACTTTCAGCAGGGCAATAATCTCCACATCGTCGAGGGCTGATTCCTCAACAAGGTGTAAAGGGGTCTTGCCTTCCTTATCAACAGCTTGCGGATCACCCCCCCTATTTGCAAGAAACCATATTGGTTAAACAACATAGACAGAAGTTATACAACTTATTATAAAAGTAAGTTCTCAATTTCAGCAGCATTATGAAAATGATTACAGTTGTTATCTAATTTTCAACATTACTTTATTGCCTCAAACATCAGAACCAACTATATGATCATTTCAAAATGTCAATTCTCTTCCGAATCTGAGGCATGATCACTAGAAAAGTTGAGAGAGTGTGGGAGTACCAAGTGGTAGAAAGTTCGGCTGGATTGGGAGAATCTGGAGAAAGTTTTGATTCAAGATATACAACTTGAATGTCATTAATCTTTACAAAGAACATAATCCTCTAGCCAAATCAAGGGATGGAGCTCGTCTGTTTAGTCGGCTCCTGTTCTGCTATCTGATGATAAAACAGTATTCTATTACCATTCCTTGGGCCTTAATCAGATTCATTGGAGCAGTTTTGAAATTTGAGAGCAGATTTTGTTATGTTCTAGCTTGGTATGAGAATTTCTGCATGGTAAAACTGTTAAATATACTCCATAATTCCTGGAGAATCAGTTTAAGTTCCTCATCTTGTACACTTGAACCCAAACCTTTTTAAGTTTATCCTTTGTAAAACTAAATATCACAAAACATTAAAATCAATAAACAGTTCTTTGTCTTACGCTGTGAAGGGAAAATTCTATAGAATAGTTATGAGACCGTCAGTGTCGTACAGATGTTGACATGGATGCATGGTCTACGAGTTTAGACAAGATTAGGAATGGTTACATACAACAGAAGGTTCAAGTAAGAAATGTAGAAGAAAAATGAAAGAAGGTAGCTTAAGATTGCCAGGTTATATTCTCTGTAGACCTCCAAATGCATTAGTATGTAGGTGGACCACCATAATGATTGAAAGCGTAAAAAGAAGCTGATGTAGCTCTAATATCAGGAGGATTGTCTCAAAAGACCTTTAATTTCTCCATATCAATGCAGACTTAGCAAGAGAGGAATACAATGGAAGCAAGTATTATATAGGTGATGCCAACTAAGGTGGGTCAAGGTTAATCCTTATTGACACACTTACATTAACCTGGTATCCCACACAAGTCTTTTAAGTTGGCTTAGAGATATTTGACTTTGTGAGGATCTATACAGAAGCCTAATTTTAGAGAATCCTTAATTTGTCTAAACAAACATATATTGAAAAGTGGAATGAAACATGCACAAATGGGGTAGGAAGAGAACTCATATAGCTGCCCCAAGTAGTTTGGATTGAGACAGTTGCTGTTTGTTTGCTTGTTTTTACAGTCTTTCCCACGTGGGGCTGGAATCATTCCCGTTGAGTGATTGATCTAACGAAACATTCAATAATTCCTAACTCCTTCAAGATTTATGAATGTTAAGCATCAAACACCTTTATAGAAAGTCATAATTTCCCTCTGATCCTGAAAAGCATGAAGGTCATTGCTCTGCCTGGAAATTCAGCTGGAGATTGATGATCATGCACTGATACAGCTTTGATGTCTTCTAACTAGTTCTCTGTCCTAAAATCAATTAAAAGTGTAGAAGCTACCCATAATGCTTTATATAGATTCCCTTTAATATGCTTGTATTTAAAACTCAATTACTACTTGGCTTCAATTTCTGTTGTTATTTTACTTATCTTCTGCTATTATTATTAAGCAACAATTGCAAATGTGGCTTTTTTATATCTCTCTCTCACAATTGTATGTCGCTAATCTAGGACTAGCCCATGACACAGATTTGTAATTGAAAAAGGAGAGGATGTCGTTCACTTGATACTCATCTGCATAACTGTGGACCTCCCAATCATTTTAACTATATAAATATATAGGACATGTTAACCTATATTATGAAGCTCCTTAGAAACTTTTATCCAAATACACGTCAGCTATCAGCCTTACTGCAAGAATTGTATTATCAATCTTGATATACAAGTAAGAAAATAAGGACTAGCACTGTTCTTAGACTCAAACCATTACCTTGAAAGTAATAGTTTGGAAATTTCAGTTCTTCCTCTTAAGAAACTATGATGCAGTGGGATCTGACCGCGCGAATCACAAGCATTTACGTTAGCACCATGCTGCAGGAGTAGCTCCACCATGGCAATATCAGCAGTTTGGCAGGCTAGGTGAAGCAGGGAACAACCATCAAGAAATTCATCAGATGAATGGTCTTCACTTCCATTTCGTGGGTTTAAAGAGTTTGCATATTCACTGCCTAAAAATCAATGACAGAATCAGTTTTTTCATGTCAATGCAATCTCAATAATTTACTAGATAAAGACGTACCAAGTGATGCTTTCCCGTGAACTGCATTAACATCTGCTTGATAGACAACAATGAGACGGTATACAGTTTTTTTGTCATTTTTACAAACACCTTCCCACAACTGTTCTGCCACAGAAAGCAGGTGCCTACTGTCTGTCACTTTGTGAACAAAACTTTTTTCTGCGTACTGCAGTCATAGGAAGACTTAGCAAGCAAAGAAGAATGGTAAGGAGTTAAACCAGGTGAAGTGCATTAAAGATGATTCTCATCAAGTATTGACAGAAGATAATGAGATCAAGGAGAGATGGAGAGAATATTTTGATCAATTGTTCAACTCGGAGCAAGAGATAACATTTTAGACCCCACACATCTGAGAATGATAGAAACTTTAGCTACACTCCGAGAATTACGCCAACGGTTGTAAAAGATGCCATGAAAAATATGAGGATGAGAAAAGCTTGTAGTCCAGATAGTATCCTACATAGGTTTGGAAGTGTCTTGAAGAGGTCGAGTAGAATGACTCACCAAGCTATTCAATACTATACTGAAAAGAAGTAGGATGCTCGATGAGTGGAGGAAGCGTAACCCCGATTCCGATTTATAAGAATCAAGGAGATATTCAAGTTGTGTGAATTATCATGACATTAAACTGATGAGTTATACAATGGAACTCTGGGAAAGAGTAATAGAGTGTAGACTAGAAACACAGCAAAAGTAATAGAGAATTAGTTAGGGTTTATGCTCGGTCGATCTATAACAGAGGCATCATGAGCTGGGAACGTTCTTTAGTTATCGCCCCTGGAGCAGCCAAACCAGACCTTGGCCCAACAATGCTGCAAATTGCAGCAGCCATACCATTGAAGGCTCCATGTGCTATGCTATGAAGTTTAGGTAGGAGAGAATTAAGTCCCAGATAAGACCTACGCAGGGTTGCTCACATGGGCAGAATGTGCAGTGCCAGTCCACTAATCAGGTTTGGCAGTGGTAAAGCAGAAGGCTCACAAGTTATAGTATGATGTAGAAGTGGGAGAAAATAAATATGATAAAATGCCTACATAATTAGTAAGTCAACAGGAGGAGCGCGATGTGCACTATCCACCAATCTGATGACATTAAGGGCTAATCAAATGATTGAACTGGACGGACAAACTAAAAATATCGTCTATAGAGGAAAAGACATACTCCCTCCATTTTAATATACGAGGCAAAGTTTGAATAACACAGAGTTCAAGAAATAAATGAACACTTCTGAGACGAGCGGTAAAAAGATTCTGTAACATTTGTGTGGCTATAAGACTTTGGAACTTGTCGTAAGCATTCCACATAAAAGCTTCTCATTAGGAATAAAATGAGAAGTTCAGGTAAACATTTCCAAAATCTAGAAAGATGTCATTTTTTCTAGAACGGACTAGAAAGAAGTATTGCCACATAAACTTTAACAGAGGAACTTATTATATAAGATGTGAAGCTATTCCTTAAAAAACGGAGAAACGGCTTACAGAATATGTTAACTATTTGTAGTGGTACCTTTCCATGGATGAACTTCTCCTTCACTGAAATATGATCATCATCACTCGGTTTGCAAAAGAACTGTTTGTGTTTATGGGACTCCAAAAACCTAGACCAATCAGTTGATACTTTTCAATAAAAGAACAACGAAAATAGTTCAAATTATAATGAATTTTCAAAGTTACCGCATTGGTATTTCATCTGCCTGAAAAGTTCTTCTTGGATGCAACAAACCCTCCCAAATAGAATTCACGAACACATTACCAAGTGCTTGGAATAAGATTATGACTGAAGGCTCCCACACTTTAACATCAAGTGCCAAGGATCTTACCTAATTTCAAAGTTCCAGTTGAGCTGTAAGAAATACTTCAACTTTTGTGTAATCATCTGTAAATGCTCTACAAAATGCGATGTTTTGAGCAAGTCCAGTCCACAATAAAGCAGTGCAAGTATAATTCATCCAAACTAGAAAAGAGAAATGGATATAGGATTTTTCGATCCAACTTACTTTAGGTTTTTTCCTTTAGATACTCCAAAATTAACAGAATATAACTAAGCTCTTTCTTTTCTTCGACTTCCAATTACCTGTCTCAATCTTTTCAATAATCGCCATTTATATTAGAATTAAAGACCATGTAAATCTGGACATATTATGAAGCTAAGGCCACCTGGTCTGAAAATTATTTCTTGGAGAAGTATATATTTTTGAATTTTGGAGAATAGAGAAAGAAACAATACAAGAAAGCTCAAATATTTTAAACTAGGAAACAGTGGAACAATGACCATTAACCTGGGAATGATCAAGTGGACAACCCCTTCCAAATGAGATTGAATATAACTGGGTAAACTACAGTATTTTAACCATCATATTCCACTGTCACCTATCCTTTAGCCTGTCTAGGTACTTCAAAAATTAAAGTAGCAATAGGAGTTCCTAACACATGGCTGGAGCTAGAACTTTCGGTGGCATGTGGGGGCACATGACAAGGTCTTTAATGGAGCTGTAGACCGGGATTTAGTCGCCAGAGGTAGAGCAAGCTTGTGACAGAAGTTCTATTTTTTTTAATCTTTTTTTGAAAACTGACTAAAAAGGTCTGAGTAGTGGACAACCACAAGGAGGGATAAAAAATTCGACCTCTTTCATATGAACAGGACCCTATGTTGCAGAGGGAGATAAGTCACATCAAAAAGGAAAACAACGGCTCTGATGCCATGAAGATTTCAAGAAGAAAAAAGAGCTTCTTTATATTTCTTGATGAATATACATCCAATAGAATAAATACTCATACGACGAGTCCTCAGACTAAATAAGAAAAGATAATACTTTTTGACGAGGAAAGGCAATATAAGACAATCAGATACACAATGAGTCCTAAGACTAAATTACTTTTAATTTCCTATAATTAAGTTAGGAAATTGTAATCAATCAATCAACAATTATAGAATAGAAACACTACACAAACACATAATGTGATAATGAATATCAGAAAACATGTGGGGTTTAACATGAAGGCAGGGACTTTCATTGTCGAGAAGTTTAGTAAGGTTTCCTGCCCCTAACGAAAGACAAAGTAGAGAAAAATTAAGTAAGCTTGATTGTAAGAAGGAAGAAAACTTGACTTACCTTTGATATATGTACACCAAGGTTACGGTGAATGCCAGAACATTCAATGCATATAAGAATACCAAGATTCAAAGAAGTCCAATCTGGATCAGGAGCACCACAATCAGCACATTTATCATTCCCAGGTATCTTCTTCAGTGCATCAGTTGGTTTCTCTACTTTCATGCTGGGGAGGTTTGATGCACTTTTGGATTGGCGTATTGAATTCCTAGAAGTGAAATCCCTCCCAGGTGAGCACTCATCAATAGTTCTTTGATCATAACTAATGGGACTTCCTATGGACCTACTTTTGGTAGTCGGACTCACAGAGAAATGCTGACAACATGAACCAGTATCATTAGGAAACAACAAAATAGGAACTGGAATAACAATATTAATGTTAATATTTCACCTTTTCAGGTGTCTGGGAACTCAGCAATGACCTAATAACTCCTGTTATTTTTTCTATCCAGACCATTTGTTCTGCTGTGCTCTCTGCCTAAATGGCCAAAAGATAAAGCCATACCGAGAACTGTTAACGACATATTATGTTGAAAACAAGTTTTTCTCTCAATACATTTCTTGCTTAGTTCACCTGTAAAGTATAACTCTTTGTTGGTGAAATTATTCTGAAGCAAAATCTCAAATCTGATTGTTCTGCATCTGCTTTTATTGTTGCTGTCAGTAGGTTCACCGTGCGACGTGCAACGGGTTTTTCATCATGTGCACCTCCATGATAATGTGAAGAAAGCCAACTACTCCGGTGTGCTGATCCCGGTTCTGAGGAAGAACTTCTATGTAAAGTGAGTGGATTGGAAGATCCCTGAAACTGTGTCATCCACATTTTAGCAAAATACAAATAGCTACCAGAAGAAAGTGCCAAATAAACAATTTATTCGATAACTTACAGAGGACCTGCTCCTTAGTGTTCGATAATAGTACAACATTCCTCTGCTATCTAGAACAAAGAATCTTCTCTTCCAGTCACCTCTTAAATTAGAGGAACGCTTTGACAGATATCCTTGTTTTATAGTTTCTACCTACACTATCGAAGTCTTAGTCATAGAAATGGTAAACAGAAATAACAAGAATCTCCAAAACAGTACAGAATGCTATTTACCTTTCCTTCTGCAGCAGACTGCATTACGGCCTCTATCACTTTGTGAGAACTTCTGGAAGAATGTGGTGTGATGTCAGCAGTTGAAGAATTGTGAGGACCATTTAATGACCGCCTGCTTTCTTGATCAACTTCCCTCTTATACTCTTGCATTTTTTCATTGAGAACTACCCGCTCATGTGTGGAACTTTCTCTAGCCCTTTGTGCAAAGGACAGGACCTATAATGAATTCAGTATCTCATGAGATTCCATGCACTACCAAATAGAGAAATGCAAAAGAGGAAATGGTTTGATCAATTTGACTTTTTCACTTCAATATGTTTTGCAAATCCTCAGCCTTGTTGAGGATGGGCATGTGTGTTTTTGGCACATGTTGCTGCCTAAGTTCTACTAGAGTATAGATACAAAACAAAGAGTTTCCTATTCTTAAGTTGTTTACAGGGGAAGGGAGAAAAGGAACAGGACACTTGCCTCATCATGATGTAATGATAACACAGCTAGAATACACTTCTAGTTTTATTTTACTTTTGAGAAGGTAACCTCCTCCCGTCATTTCGCTCTCATTTCATTGCTGATCGTGCCACCATTGCAGCACCAAAACTGCGGACTGAAATCTTTCTTCAATTTCATCAAATACCCAGAAGAAAGATTTGATCTTTTTCCAATTCCATCAAATACCCAGAAATTG
>JBCEWC010014785.1:0-14141 GCA_038996855.1 Solanum aculeatissimum
GGTTTCCATGAACATTCATAAAATTCAAGCTTAAAACATGTTTAAATCACCTAAAAACTACAACACATAGTTCCCAACACTAAACTACAATAATAATTGAAGAACCCATAACTTGAAGAAGCTTGAAATTATAATTTAAAGGTTAGGGTTCTTGGGTCTTCAAGGATGGAAGAAAATCCTTGAATCAAATCTCACATTCCTCACAATAGCCAAAGTAATTGAAGATTCAAGTGAGAAAGGTCGTCTTCCCCAAATTTCTTCAAGCTTTAACAATGGAGGTCAAGAGAAATTTAAGATTCTTCAAAGTGTATAGAGGAGGCTTAGAATGGATGAATAAGGGTTTGGGTATTGATTTAGGGGTTTAGGGGACTTTATGATACCTAAAAGGGGCCTAGGGATTAATTAAATTATGAAATTACCATTAATGAGATGGACACTTAACTGTAAAACAGTGTCAAATGGAGGAGCTACAATGCCCGTCAAAGTGTCACAAGGACCGTACAAAGGGTAGTCCACCATGCCTTATCCAAAACTTCCACGTGAACTCTCGGAGGACTTTATGGACCACTTGACGAGGGGGTTCACGGGCTGTGTACTGGCTCGTGGAGCCACACTTGGCCCAAGAATCAACCCCCAGCCTTGGCCAAGCCTCTGCCCCACCCAATGGCCACCCACACAGACCGTACAAGGTCTCACGGGCTGTGGGGTGGTCCGTGAGCCATGCCTTGGGTTATGGGGTGGGTGCTGGCCACCCCCAACTCACTGGACCATGGCACGGACCTCCAGATGGACCGTGGACCCTCACACAGTCGTGGTCCTTGCCTTGGGCCATTTTCAGGGCCTATCTCCAATGTCTTCTGAATTCCAGACAGTCTCACTATTTTGGGCATAACGTCCTCATACGAATTCTAAATCGAGTGAAACCAGTTGCGTTGTGAATCTAACTCAAATAGATTCAAATTGATATATAACAACCCATATGGTTCAACCCCCATCCAAAGTTATGCTACCTCAAAGTTTACTGTCCAAATAGCCTCTCTAGGCCACAAAATGATCCATTTTGCGTTCGGCCACTTAAACTCAACCCGTGGCTACCAAAACGCAACCATGACTAGTATAAAATTATACAAGACCAACCATAAGGAGTTTTCAAAAAAATTTGGGTCGTTACAATTTCCCTCACTCTTAAAGAGACATTTTGGGTTGCTTTTGAATGAAATACCCTTTATTAACTATCTTAATCATCCTAAGTCTTCTATTTACTCTCAAAACCAAGATTCACAAATTCACTCTTTCAAGTTCACTCTCAAGGTCTCCTTTCTACTCCAATTAAAGAATTCATTGAAGACCTAGCAATTTCAAGCTTACTTCATCCTAATTCCTTCAAATTATTCATCAAAGATATGTTTGTTTTCGTCCATGGGTACTTTTCATCCATGGAGCCTACTTATTTTCCAAATTTCCATTAATTTCAAGCATTTACAATAAGAGTTTTCATGACTTTGATTTCAAATGCTTATATTATGATGTAGATTATGTATATATTAAAATATTCATGAATTACTTCAAATTGCATGGAATGCATGATGTACACAGATTATTTCAAGTATGCTATTGAAGTTTATGAAAATTTATGATTGGGTTCCTTCAATTTTAATTCAAATGATCTTAAATTTCATGATTATACATGAATCTATCTTACCTTCATGATTTTGAAGCTTATTGAATGTGAACCCATGCTATTATACTATATTTCAACATATGATCATGATTATGCATGTACAAGGATTTCAAGCAAGATTGTGAATAAGTAATTTAGGTTCCTTAAAGATGACCTAAGATCCATAAGAGAGACTTGTCCTAAGAGGTGACCTAGGACCCTACAATGTTATGAATGGCATAATGATGATGGGAGCACATATCCCACTTTACACAATATTAAGAATGGTGTAATGATGATGAGAGCGAACCTCCCACTTTACACTAAACATGAAATGAACTACTCCTAAGCATGAATTTATGAACTATGAGATTATAATTAAGCTTATGATTAGGTTATAAGTATGAATAACTATGAATAGTATGACTTCTTGTGTATATTATATATTTCGTGGGACGTTGACTTAGCACTGAGGAGATCTTAGGATTGAGGCTCATCGCTAGTTGAGGCATGGTCTGTTTGTAGCAAATCCCATTATTCCTTACTAATATGGTTTGCTAGTGGATCCACATAGCTTCTGACATTCACATAGTGGAGTAGAGTTCTACCTTGGCAAGTAGATTCTCCTTTTTCGATGTAGGGAAAACACAAGAATTCCATGTTATAGCTCGCATGGTCTTCTTGTTAGTTATGGTGACTCTCCACATATATATGGTTTGTTATGTTGCATGCATCACTCTAGTCATGGCATATTAGTATATTTCTTTCTTCCTTTATTCTTGCTTTATTTATTTCCTTGCTCATGTGCTATTTATCGTTGTATCACATGTATATTATTATATTTCATGCTCATATACTTAGTACATTCAAACGTACTAACGCATACTCTATGCCTACATTATTTCATAATGCAGGGACAGATGACTATCCTCCTTCTCATCCTCGTGGGTAGATTCGACTTTCCTTCAGAGACTGTTTGGGTGAATCCTCATGCTTTGAGGGATGGAACCTGTTATCTTCTAGATTATATATTATGTTTGAGCTATTTTGAGACTATCCTTTATTTTCTTAAGGGTGAGCTAGGGTCGTTTCATAGCCCCCGCCTAGTCTATTACTTAAAGGCTTGTTGGACACGATGTGTAAATCCCATGTCTTCAGTACTTCCTCTGATTTATGCTTTATCTTTATGTTATGTCTCAACTTCCATTTATATGTATTGATCACTGCCTATGAATGCTTATAATTTTCTAAGAAGGCTAGTTTGGGGTTCTCTCGGGGATCTCATTTGTTGTGCCACACCTAGGATCTAGCTTGGGTCATGACATCTTACCCTAGTTTTTTTGTGTTCCCATTGGGCTTATAGGGGTCCGTTTAGATTTTTTTTACTTAAACTTGCACAAGAGTGTACCTTCTGGAGTTATGGGGGGCTCAGTTGGGTTTATTTTCCTTAGGTCTTATTTATTCCCTTACACTCGTGTGCATACCATTACTATTTTCTATTCTTGACCTCTGTTTGTGTTTTATTCTAGTATTTCATGTTACATTTACTTTTCTTACTCAATCGGCATACAATGCCTATTGGTTACTGATTTTATTAGTACCCATACTATACTCTACGTCTGTTTTCATAATGCATAATCGAGTACCAATTATAACTGCCATCTTTCGAGTCAGTAGCAACTAGCATATGGAGGCGAGGGTGAGCACAGTGTCTTGATTATTGTTGTCTCTTTCTGTATATTTATACTTTTGTGGCTTGTCTTTTGTATTTGAGACAGATCCTTTGTAGCTTTATATTTTTTATACATTGGTCCACTTTTAAGACTAGTACTCTTTTAATGACTTTGTACTTGTGACTTCCAAGTTTCGAAAGGAATTTTAGTCATTTATATATTTTGGCTTTTCTCGTATTATTTGTGTTGTTATTATTATTCGTTTGTTTAGTTTTTGTCCATTTACCCATTACTAGCTTTTTCGTATTTTGGGTTGGCTTACCTACTAGCAAAAATTAATAGGTATCATCATGACTTGAGAAATCGGATCGTGATAGCCAACCCCTTATAAAATGCAAAACAACACAACAATCTCAATTCATCATGATCACATATGAATTTTCAGTTTTTAAATCTCACCGCCTTTGAATTCTTATCAGCTCAATTTCACCATGGAGACTCTAACAAGAATATTTTATCCCTAACCACCCCCATAATGACTGGACAAGTTATTATATTATTTTATCTTGTATTTGGTTATGGCTATGGCTACCAACGACTTTCGCGACCACTAAACTATTTGCATATAATTGTCTATGATTTAGATTTTTGATGGATTTATTGTAGAAGTTTCTAGAGTTTTTATGGACTTATAGTTAGGAAAATTCATTGTGAGACTATACTAGGTATGTTGTTGTTGATGTTAAGAAAAAAATCAGCCATGGAGATGATCACACAATGGTTGAAGGCGAGAGTCTCAGGTCTCAGGTTTCATCTCTCATTAGCTTTTAATATTTATTTTTTAAATTGTACAATAATGAGAACATATTCAACCTAATCTCACAAGTAAAATTTGAGAAAGATAGAGTACACATAAATCTTATCCTTACCTCCTGATACCCGGACATTGATAAGGAAGAACGCTTCTAGAGGTGAAAGGCCATGGGGAGCTTCGATTGAGAAACCATATCCAAGCTCCGTGGCTAGTGTGAGGTATAGATTTTGTTTATGAAAGATCCTTAATTTGAACATTTTTTAAACTGTGATTCTGTTAATTATTTAACATTTGGCTTACGAAGGAAGATCGCGCATATGAATTAATGGAAAGTCTAATACGCTCAAGTTATTCAACATGAGGATTTAAGTTAGGAAAAAATAATAATTAAGACACCCAAACTGCCCTTTACCCTAAAAAATATTATTGGACTCGAGATTCTCTGGGAGTTTTAGCTCCCAATTCACAATACAACGTAAAAGTCTTCGATGATAAATGGGATCTTGGCAAAAATACCAGTAGCATTTTCCTATATTTATTGAAAGATAGAATGATCTAGAGGTTAAGAATGAAAATCATGGGATACCAAGATTAAATTTGTAGAGGCAAACACATTTAGGTACTTATTTTAAAATTCGTTGGATTGAGTTATTTTATACTCTCTCCGTTTTAAATTAATTGACCTATTTTGATTTGGCATTTTGCAATTCTAAATTAAAGATATATCAAAATGTTATTACATGTCACGTGGATATTTAAAATTAAAAGTAGTTAAAAAATGGATTTTTTTTTTAAATGAAAAAAGTAGGTCAAACAAATCAAAACAAAAGGAGTATATGTACGAATAAAAGGTAATACACATTGAATCAAATAATCGAGATGGACGCAAAGTGACGAAGACACCAAAGACAGAGAATTCTAAAGCTACAAACTTTATCCTAATTGAAGGGAGGGCATCTTTAATAGCCTAGTAGTGGGTCTAAAACAACAAAAAGAGAAACCAACTAAATAAGGATCAGACAAAAGTAGTTTGAAGGACCCATAACTTTCACAAATTTTATCACTCAAGAAAAGGGGAGAAGATAATGAAGATAGGCAGTTTTGAGCTAGAAATTTTAGCCACCACAAAGAAAGCTCATAACAACAATCATGAAGCTATATTCTCCATCATCCAACCCTTTGTAGGGGCCACATTTTGTTCCTTAGAAAGGCTCACATTTGATTTAAGAGATCAGGTATCTATGACTTTTTTCAATGGCTATAATTCAATATCCAAACAAGGCCCAACCTTAAGGTGGATAACCATTTTCAACCATCCAAAATATGAAGGAAAATGTGTACATGAGCAAATTTGATTTTGTAGTAAAATTGTCCTATGTGGGATTTCCTCCCCTTCTACATATCATCAAGCTAGCCTACAAAATACAATTGTCTTTTGTTATCAGAATGCCCCAAATGGATCAAAATGAAGGAAAACAAAAATCTCATTGCCAGAAACACATGAAACTCCAATTGTGAAAGCAACATCTTTATCGATGCAGCAAATGAAATTACAAACTCAACATATGTAGTGTACAAGTTTAGGAACATCAATGTGCCTAATTTCTATCCTAGTCTTCGATTTATTATCCATTTGATGTCGTTTCGACCATTATCTCCCATCTCATAACCTAATGAAATAAATTCAGTAGATCAACAGCAACCAAGAATTGTAACATACATTGCCTAAGAAACTTCTTTAGCTGCAGCAACAACAGCCTCTGCTGTAATACCATACTCTTTGTATATCTTTCCAGCAGGAGCACTGGCACCAAACTTGTCAATCCCAATGGCTTTTCCTTTATCTCCAACAAATTTTTGCCACCCGAATGTGGATCCAGCTTCAATGCTAACTCTAGCCGTAACAGATGCTGGAAGGACACTTTCCTTGTAGTCAGCTGATTGTTCATCATAAAGCTCCCAACAAACTAAGGAAACAACCCTCACTGTCTTTCCTTCTTTCCTTAGTTCATCAGCAGCCTTGGCAGCAATTTCTAACTCTGAGCCAGTACCCATCAAAATGATGTCAGGTTTGTTGCCAGAAGAATTGTCTGATATAATGTACCCACCCTTTGCTGCTCCTTCAATAGAAGTTCCAGCAAGTTGCGGCAACTTTTGACGAGAGAGGGCAAGGGTTGATGGTGTCTTCCTCTTGAGAACAGCCACCTTGTAAGCTCCTGCTGTCTCGTTGCCATCTGCTGGACGGAGCATGAGCATGTTGGGCATGGCACGGAAACTTGCCAAGTGCTCAATGGGTTGATGGGTTGGCCCATCTTCTCCTAGACCAATTGAATCGTGAGTCATAACATAAATAACTCCAGCTTCAGACAAGGCTGAAATTCTCATGGCTCCTCTCATGTAGTCAGTGAACACAAAGAAAGTAGCACAATAGGGAATCAAGCCAAGGCTGTGTAGAGCAATCCCATTACATATGGCTCCCATACCATGTTCACGAACGCCAAACCTTAAATTACGCTCTTCTGGAGTGTTCTTCTGGAAGTCACCAAACATTTTCAAAAGAGTCATGTTTGATGATGCCAGATCAGCACTACCACCAAGGAAACCAGGTAGAACCTTGGCAAGAGCATTAAGGTTTTGTTGTGACAAGTTTCTCGTGGCATCAGCTGGGCTCTCGGGAGTGTAAGTCTGAGATCAAGAAACATGCAAGTAAATGATTAAGATAAATTTGACATTGCAAAAGATACAAAGATTATCGGTTTTTAGCAACAATACATTAAAGGAAAACTGTTCTTAAGAGCAGTTGTGCTAAAATAGTTATTTCAAGAAAATTTATGAATTAGGGCCGTATGTTCAGGAAACATCAAAAAATCATTGATGAAAAGTTTTCCCCTGTTACAGTAGAAAAACTTGGGAAATCCCTATGAGAAGTCAAGGACTGTTATAAAGATATTCTATAGAAAAAGCAGTTCAGTTGGATAGAAATATGAGAGGAGACAACAATTACTCACAGGAAGAGCTTTCTCCCAGCCAGCAGGTAGTTCACCAGTAATGATGGATTTCAAATCTGCAGCTTCCTCTGGGTATTTCTTTTCATATTCAGCAAACTTAGCATTCCATTCAGTTTCAAGGGAAGCACCCTCAGATGTATGACGGCTCCAATGACTGCATATAATACCAATATAAGTGACTGCAAACGGTAAAATAATCTAGGAAAAGAAGATGTTAATACTTTTTCACATCTTCAGGCACATGGAAAGGCTCATAAGGCCATCCCAGGTTATTTCTAGTTGCCTCCACTTCCTTTGGTCCAAGTGCACTTCCGTGCACACTGTAAGAGTTTGCCTTGTTAGGGGAGCCAAAACCAATGGTTGTAGTTACCTGTCAGGAGAAAAGAACAGTTAAAGGTTGTTATCTATATAGTACAAAAGGCAATGTATGTTTGTTTTTTTTGAGGCTTAATTCACGCATAAAGTTTTCAAGTGTATATTAGACCTTGATCATAGTAGGTTTGTCTTTGACAGCTTTGGCTTCCTTAATGGCTGCACGAATCTCATCATAACCTGTGTTACCATTCTTCACCCAGATCACGTGCCATCCTAGAGACTCAAAACGAGCAGAGACATCCTCTGTGAAAGCAATTTCTGTGTCCCCGTCAATGGAGATGTGATTATCGTCATAAAAAGCAATCAGCTTTCCAAGTCCCCAATGGCCAGCAAGGGAACAAGCTTCATTTGCGATACCCTCCATCTGGCATCCATCACCAAGTATAGCATATCTGAACAGCCAACAACCATTGCCAATCATTCAAACTAGACTATACAAAATGAAAAACAATCCTGGGAGCAAGAAAACACTCTTACGTGTAGTGGTCAACAATCTCAGAGTCTGGCTTGTTAAACCGAGCAGCCAAGTGCCTCTCTGCAAGGGCCAAGCCAACAGCATTTGCAATACCTTGCCCCAGAGGACCTAATAACAAATAAACACCAATCACAATCAGTTATATTAACACAAAATCAAACTTATGGAACCTAATGTATAGCACGATGATTCATAATACAGATCAGTAGTATCAAACTACAGACATATAAAAGTATACTAACCAGTAGTGACTTCGACACCAGGTGTCTCAAAGTTCTCCGGGTGACCGGGGATTTTGCTACCCCACTGACGGAAACTTTTCAAGTCCTCTTCCTAATCAATTAGTAGTACCAAAAAGATGATCAGACAGGTATAATCAATATGAAAAATGACGTGTTTAAATTTCAATAACACTCAAATCACAATCCGATTTTTGCTTTATTGAAAACATTTTCAACAATCCATACCATATAAACCACCAAAAGTCAAAGATAAGATGAGATAAGCTCATTAAGCGAAGAAGAATTAGACCTGAACAGAGTCATAACCAGCAAGGTGAAGAAGAGCATATTGCAGCATACAACCATGTCCAGCCGATAGAACAAATCTGTCACGATTGAACCAGTAAGGATTCTTCGGGTTGTACTTCATAACTTCATCATACAATATATGACCCATTGGAGCACATCCCATGGGTAAACCCGGATGACCAGAATTCGCCTTTTCAACAGCATCAATAGCCAAAAATCGGATAGTGTTAATAGATTTCTCTACAATGGCAGCATCAGTTTTCTCCAAAGTCTCTACAGCTGCCGATGCCCGAACAAGAAGATGTTGTTTAGTGACGGAAGTGGTGGAAGGAAGAACACCACGGCGTTGGGAGGAAGTGAAAGGGGTGGATTTAAGGCCAGAGAAAGTGGGGAAAGAGAGAGAAGGAGAAGATGAGCCATGGCGAGGGAGAGAAGGAGAAAAGATAGCTTGAGAGAGAGTGAGAGAAGATGAAGAAGCCATGGCTCTATGTGTTATGATTGAATGAGGAAGATGAGGATGAAAGCAGGTACATATAGAATTTGGATGATTTTTTGTGGATGAAATTGAAAATGTGAGCCGTTGGTTAGTTTGGAGAGAGAATGAGGATTACTTATTTTCCTATTTTTGGCTCCCTATGTCCCTAACTAATTTTTGGTTATCATGAGAGTTAATACAAGAAAATTACTAAAATAGTCTTTAATATATGGATAATGTTTTATTTTGATTCTTAATATATTTCACTTGATTGATGTGGTCCATAATATATAAATAAGTTGTTCATTTTAATCCTTAATATATTTTGCTTGATTAAAATGGTCTTTAATGTATAACATAAGGTGTTCTTTGACCTTTTATCTTAAGCCTCAGATATTTACCAAAATAAAATGTTAAATTTAATTGTGGACCCCATATGGCTAATAAAATCTACCTGTGTTGTTTTCTATGTTAGCTCCAAAGAAGAACTCCATGAAATCTAATACAATTGTCTCTTCTTTTGTAACACCCCCGAGTATTCTACCCCAGACGTATCCTAAGAGTATAGGGAAAAGTCAAAAAATTGTTATCCGATGACTTCCATTAAAGGCCTCTACGACTCGTAGAAGGCTTCGTGGAAGACCTACCTTGGTTGCCTTCCCTTGAAGGCAAGGTCCACGAATCTTTCTACGGACTATAGAGGCCCCATGCACCTTGGCCTCGGGACCCTTCTCTAGGAGCCTTATCATGACACCTTTTATGATCTTTGAAAGGGTTGACGGACCGTAGAAGGTCTATACAAAGACCCAAGAGATGCCCAGAACCCCCTCTTCACAGCCCTATACGACTGGTAAAATGCTTAACGATCGGTATTGTTTCCATAAAAGGAAACCCTCAAAAGCCAAGATTTCCCTTATCTTCATGGACACTTTCACAGACCATGAAAAGGTATATGGCCCGTAATCACCCTACCCAGTTTCAATAAGGGATAGTTTGGTATTTTTCCACCCTTTTCAAATCAAAATCCTGATGTTTTGGGACTAATTTAGATCCCTTATCAGTACTCTGTGTGCCTTTTATCCCATTTACATTTAGAATTGAGAGCAAGGATTGAAGAGGAGAAAAGCTAGGGTTCAAGAACTTTAATTAAGGTTCTTTGAGTTTTGCTTAGACAACAATCTTCTAGGTATGTACAACTAAGCACAACATTGGGTTGAGTTCGTCCACGCGCCTTACATCTAAATTTGTTATTTAAGAGTTCGAGTTCGAGTTGAGTTCTAGCCCTAATTCTATTGAGTTTTTGAATGACTTATGACTTCTACCATTGAGTTTTATGTTTATTTATTGAGATTGTATTTATATATATATAAATCTTATTCTCGAATCGCTATACATGCCTAGTTTCATATGAACCCAAGTTGAGTTATTACTTTGCTTCATGTAATGCATTGTTTTGAGTTAAAGATGATATATTTTCATACATTGTGTAAAAAGAGTTTTTTTTTGGAAACATTAGTGTCCCAAATTCATATATTACATCAAAGTCATAAATATTGATATTTTTTAAGTTTCAGGATGATTTTTATTAAACTTAATGAGTTAGTATTTGTTTAAATAATCATATTTGAGAATGAGTTTTGAGGGCACACGAGTAATCCCAAATGCATATATTATTGATCTTATGTATATTTTATTGAGTTTAAATGAGTTTGAGAATTGAACATAAATGATATTTTCGAGAAAATAACTTTGATGAGATGTGAGTAACCTTAAGAATATTATTATTAAATAAAAGAACAAGAAGAGTTGAGAAGAGCTTGAGTTTTTTTGAGTAAAGTCCAATGAGACTAGATGAGATGATTTTTGAATAATTTACTCACTTGATGTATATGAGCATAATAAGTCTTTTTTTAAGAGTAGTATTGAGTACCAATTTGGGTAAGAGTAAAGGCAACTCAAATCACATAAACTATGTAGCCGGTATAGGATAGGATTGTGCCATTAGTTCAGAAGACTCCCACTTTTTTCAAAAGAGGACTTTTATATGAATTCATGCATTGAGTTTGCATTCCTTATCTTGGCAAGATTTATTGGACAGTTGTGGCAACGACAATAGTTTATTATATCATCACAATACTTATAATGATGATTGCGGTTAGAGAAACTCCCAAAATAGTAAATATTATATTTTAAAACCAAGTTACTCATATATTGTATTTTTGTAATGCATTGACTTATAATATACACTTGTATGCTTTATTTTGAGTTGAGTTATTTCAGTATTCATTGCATGGAGTGTTTTTGTGTATACTTCTTTTTAGTCATTTTACATACTATACATTTGATCTGTATCATTTTATGATGTAGATATAAGTGCTAGAGATCCTCAACAAGCACATCATTGAAGATCATATCCTTCCAGCTTTGGGAAAGATCTCCTTGCATTCGGATGGACTTCTTTATTTCATTCAGTCTTTATCTATTAGTTTTTTAAGGTAGTCGTAGGTTTGTTCTGATACCTATCTAAAGTCATTATATGTTTCATATATGTGGACAGAGCTTAGAGTTCATGTTAGTTTTTGAGTTATGTTTTAAATAAATCTTTATTGTTTTAGAGTATTTGAGGCTTATTTTAAGAAGTGTTAATTAAAATCTTTTGCATGCCTATCTGAGTTATTTTTTTTAAGTTAAGTCTTCCATTGAGTGAGTTAGCTAGATCAAGAGTTCACTTGGGACCAGTTTTAATTTTTGTGTGCTGAACACGTCTGGAGTATAGGATCGGGGCACGACAAATTTGATATCAAAGGACAAATTTCAAGTGTTCTAAGGTGTTTATAAAGTCGTATCTAGTAAAGTCCTTCTTATTGGTGTGAAGCACATGATCTATAATAGAGAGGCTACAGGGCATTAGGAATTGTCTCACTTCTTTTATATTTTTAAATTTGTACAATAAGATTAACTTTGTAAAAGTTTCTTCCATCTCGTGTGTTTACGCATTTTCAACTCATGCCTCCAAAATGCACCATCATTCAGAGGATCACTGCCAGCACTGAGATTCCACCAACTACTATGACTCTGTAGATTGAGATGCATAAGAGGAATAGGTCCCGTGTAACAAAGATCGAGCATGACAATGGGATTCAAGAAGTTTTGCAAACACCTGTTGCATAACCTACTGTTACTAGCAATCAAGAAGTTTCGCAGATATTATTCAACCTAACATAACTTTCAAGGAAGAATTAAGCAAAGCTATCACCATGCTTACTAAATTGATGGTTGCCTAATTTGGTTGTCAAAGCACTCCAATCCCTAGCTCTAGTGAGTGATACACTCAAATTATACCTCCCTAAAGAAGTATAAAGTGTTCATTACAAAATATAGAACCTAACCAAACTTAGGATTGAACACACGAGGAATACAATTCAAACTTAGCTTAATTTATGTTAATTCAAACTATTAGTCGACTTACTTCCAAATAAGGGGTTTTAATTAAATAAAAAATAATTGTAAATAACTTCCTATAACTAAAATTGAGTTGATTGTAAGTGTTTGAGCATCAACAAAAGATAAAACTAGGGTATTGTATTCCCCATGAAATCATAATACAATACAACTTTATAATAGTAACCTTTCTCTAGTATATAGCATGTAGAACTAGTAAGTTATGTTCACCTAAGTTCTTGGTTCAAACAATAGATGATTATCACTACGCAACTTGGTTCATCCACGGGTGTGGACTTATTAACCCTTACCCTAGTCCCATATTTAGCTATCACTTGATCCATTCAAGCTAATTAGATGAGTGTAAAATGTCAAATCTCTGTTGTTTTATCCTCTTTTCCATTCATAACCCCTTTGGTCCGATAATTAAGAATAAGACAAATTCTAACATAGGCCTCCATCAAAAAGCAATCAAAACGAAGAGATAAACAATACATGTATGTACACTATCCAAGGAATACTAATTATTAGGTTTACTTTATTACTTCTTTATGGTTCTTATAACTATAGTTGTGGATTTAACTACTAATGTTTGTAAGACAATAATCAATAATTGATGAATTAAGAATAATCAAGTACTTACAAGAATCTATGAACAATCACCAAAAAATATGAAATACATATATTTCCTTGTCTTTCTAAGACAAAACCAAGATACAAAATAATGAAAGACCTATTTATAGACATAAAAATCCTATACAGAACAAACTAGGAAAAAGTGATTCAACACCATCTACGAGACTATCTATGAGTCATAGATCAATTGACGGTTTGTGGTATCTCTTCGTATTCTCTAAGTGTACAATATAAGGTCACCTTTCATGACCCTTCTCTATGATCCATAAGACTTTTTACGATCCATATTGTAGCCTTCCTAGAAGGGTTTTTGTATATCGTATTTGAATCTCTTTTATGAACCCTTTCTTGCGACTCATAAATTCTTTCATGGTTCATCTTATCACCTAATTAACTCAAGATCAAAACTCAAAGCTATTGGATCTTATCTAAGATTGTCTTTCACAACTCGTACTTGTCATGACCTAAGTTGGGCCCTAGACGTAACATGGTGAATGAGATTCTTGGAAGAACCCAATCTAGCCTTCTTAGTATATCATAAGCAACCATGGGTAATGAGTGAGATACATAAGCACTAACTAAGACATAAACATAAAGTTATAGCATACAAGAAGCATCTGAAGGACGAAAGTCATAAGAGTCATACATCATGTCAAATAAGCCTCTTAAGTAATAGACTGCGCAGGGACTAAGACATGTCCCTACCTCACTCTCAAATAAAAATAAAAAGCAATATCAAACATAACATAAAATCTAGATGATAGTAGGTTTTTTCCTCGAAGCATGAGGATTGACCTAATCAGTCTCTGAAACAACCAAATCTAGCCACGAGGGTGAGGAGGATAGTCACTTGTCACGACCCGAATAGGGGGCCTAGATGTGACATGGTGAAAGAGGAGCCGAAGACCCTCGATCAAGCCATTATAGCATCATTACACTCATCATCAGTTCGGAAACGCGAAAGCTAAGCATGTAGTACATAAGCTCTAAGGGTTTAGGGGCTTGTGACTCAAGCTATGGGGGCAAATTCAGGAATGGGAGGAACATGCTTGCA
>JBCEWC010014786.1:0-14140 GCA_038996855.1 Solanum aculeatissimum
AATAAAAGGATAGAACCTAGTACCTTAAGCTTGAGTAGATTGGAAGAGATAGGGGTATCTCTCCATCATGTCCAACTCCACTTCCCACGTTGCACTCTCCACGTCTTGATTCCTCCAAAGTACCTTGATCGAAGCTACCTCCTTATTGTGAAGCCGCTTCACTTGTCTATCTAACATTTCAATCGGAACCTCTTCATAGGTCAAGTTCTCTTCAATCGTCACACTCTCCAAAGGTGCAATTGTCTTAGGGTCGCCAACCAAATTCCTCAACATAGATACATGGAAACCCGAATGAATGAAACTCATGTCCAAAGGCAAATCCAACCTATATGCTACATTGCCAACCCGTTCCATAATCTCATAAGGTCTGACGTACCTTTGGCTTAACTTTGCCTTTTTGCTAAAACGCATTATGCCCTTCATGGGGGACACCTTCACAAACACCCAATCCCCAACATGGAATTCAAGGTCCCTCTTCTTAACATCTGAATATGACTTTTGGCGACTTTGGTCCATCTTCAACTTTTCCCTAATTAGCTTCACCTTTTCTATAGCCTCAACAAATCCGAGCCTAGCAAGGCCGCCTCACCTATTTCAAAACAACCAATCATAGACCTATATCTCCTACCATACAAAGCCTCAAAAGGAGCCATACTGATGTTATCATGGAAACTATTATTGTAAGCAAACTCGATGAGAGGTAGATGATCATCCCAATTTCCCTTAAACTCCAACACGCAAGCCCTCAACATGTCCTCCAAGGTTTGAATTGTTCTTTCAGCTTGCCCATCGATTTGAGGATGGAATGCGGTGCTTAACTTAACCTTAGTACCAAGTCCCTTTTGAAAGGACTTCCAAAAATGAGAAGTAAATTGGATGCCACGATCCAATATGATAGACCTTGGCACACCATGCAATCTCATAAATTCTCGAATATACACCTTAGCATACTCCTCGGCACTATAAGTAGTCTTGATCGGTAAGAAGTGAGCCGACTTAGTCATTCTATCAACCACAACCCATATGGAATCAAATTGTCTCAAAGTACGGGGTAACCCAACCACAAAGTCCATGTTCACATCTTCCCACTTCCAAGTAGGAATCTCAATATCTTGTGTCAATCCACCAGGCCTTTGATGTTCCACTTTCACTTTTTGGCAATTAGGATATTTCGATACGAACATAGCCACGTACTTCTTCATACCATGCCACCAATACAACTCTTTCAAATCTCGGTGCATCTTGGTAGCTCTCGGATGAATAGAATATTGTGAGTTGTGAGCCTCCTTCATGATCATTTCCCTCAAGCCAGCCATATTTGGAACACATAAACAGTCTTGGTACCGAAGCACACCATCTCCCCCTTGGGAGAAAACCTCAACCTTTCCATCGGCAACCAACTTTTTCAACTCCACTAGGGAAGGATATAAATCTTGTTTAGCCTTAACGTCAACAACCAAAGAGGACTCAGATCCACCTTGCATAAGGATTCCACCATTGTTGGAATCGGTCAACCTCACACCCCATCTAGCCAACCGGTGCACATCCTTTGCTATCTCTTTCTTTCCCTCATCTACATGTGTTACACTCCCCATAGAAAGTCTACTAAGAGCATTCGCCACAATATTATCCTTGCCAAGGTGATAAAGGACACTCATATCATAATCTTTAAGAAGTTCCAACCATCTTCTTTGCCTCAAATTAAGATCCCTTTGAGTGAACACATATTGTAAGCTCTTGTGATCGGTGAAGACATCTACATGCACCCCATACAAATAATGCCGCCAAATTTTCAAAGCAAACACTACCGCCACTAATTCAAGATCATGAATTGGATAATTTTGTTTATGCACCTTCAATTATCGGGAAGCATACACTATCACCTTGCCATGTTGCATAAGCACACAACCCAAACCGATTCGTGATGCATCGCAATTAACCACAAACCCATCTAACCCATTTAGCAAATTCAAAATCGGAGCCAATGTAAGTCGATCCTTCAAAGTTTGGAAACTTTTCTCATATTCATTTGTCCACATAAACTTGGCTTTCTTTTGAGTCAATTTGGTCAATAGAGACGTTATAGAGGAAAACCCTTCAACAAACCTTCTATAATAGCTGGTCAACCCAAGGAAACTGTTATCTGATGGAGTCAATGGTCTAGGCCAATCTCTCACCGCTTCAGTTTTCTTAGGATCAACCTTGATGCCATCACCGGACACCACATGACCAAGGAAGGCAACTTCTCCCAACCAAAACTCGCACTTGCTAAATTTGGCATACAATTATTTTTCTCTCAAAGTTTGGAGAACCAACCTCAAATGATCCACATGCTCTTGTTCACTATAGAAGTAGATCAAAATATTGTCAATAAAGACCACCACAAAATTATCAAGGAATGGCTTGAACACCCGATTCATAAGATTCATAAACACCGCTGAAGCATTTGTCAACCCAAATGACATTACCATAAATTCAAAATGACCATAATGAGCCCAGAAGGCCATTTTCAGAATATCACACTCCCTCACCTTTAATTGGTGATAACCCAAATGAAGATCTATCTTGGAAAATGAGTAGCTCCTTGAAGTTGGTCAAAAGAATCATCAATCCTAGGCAATGGGTACCTATTCTTAACGGTCACCTTGTTCAATTGCCTATAGTCAATACACATCCAGAGAGACCCATCCTTCTTCCTCACAAACAACACCGGAGCACCCCAAGGTGTTGGTCTAATATACCCTTTTTCTAACAAATCCTTCAATTGATCTTTCAACTCCTTTAACTCCGTCGGGGCCATACGATAATGGGTAGAGTATCCGAAATAAGGTCTATACCAAAATCTACTTCTCTATCGGAAGGGATACCAGGCAAATCCTCGAGAAACACTTTGAGAAACTCTTTTACCACCGGAACTGATTCAAGCCTAGGTGACTCACCCTCCATATCTCTAAACCGCACGATATAGTAGATACACCCTCTTTTAATCATCTTCCAGGATTTAAGGTTGGAAATAAACCGATCCTTACTCCCGGAATCACTACCCTCCCACTCCAATACGAGTTCATTAGGGACTTAGAACTTGACCCACCTAGTTCCACAATCAATTGAGGCATATGATGCATGCAACCAATCCATCCCAAGAATGATATCTAAATCATACATTTCAAGTTCTACAAGGTCACCGGGGAACACTTTATGCAATACCGATATGGGACAACCCCTATACACTCTCTGGGCCATAATAGAATCACTCACGGGAGTATACACCGAATAAGGTTCCCTAAAGGTCTCAGAACTCACACCAAATTTAACAGCCAACAGAGGAGTCACAAAAGATAAATTTGCACCCAGATCAAGTAAAACATAAGCATCCAAATCAAAGATTTTTAACATACCAGTCACGACATTCGGAGCTTTCTCCACCTCTTGTCGGGCATGGAGAGCATAGAACTGGTTGTTCCTTGGAGCACCACCAACCGGATCCTTTGGCAGCCCTTGACCACCGGGAGCCACTTGATATTTCTTAGCACCCCTTGGACAATCGGAAACCTTATGGTCCAAACCACCACATCCATAGCAAGCACCCGAAGCCTTCCTACAATCACCCATATGATGTTTTCCGCATTTGCCACAAAGAGAAATTCGGGGACCACCCCCAACTTGTGCCTTAGGAGGAGGCACTCTCGGATTAGCAATCTTCATGTTAGAACCTTGGCCTTGGTGGAATCGACCAAAACCGCCACAACCCTTAGAGTTGGAGAACCCAATATAAAATTGGGCCCTCTTTAGCTTCATGCACTCTTCTTTCCTTAAGTTTCTCTCCCTCAATTTGCTCGGTATAAGTCATGAGCCGAGATTTATCCATGTCATGGATGAGCAAGTGGTCCTACATTCCTTCACCCCCAAGTCCAAAACACCTGAAATGAACTAGTGCATTCTTGCACGGGGATCGGAGACAAATATTGGAGCATACTTAGAGAGATTAGTAAACTTGAGGGCATAGTCCCTCACGGTCATACCACCTTGTCGGAGATTGATAAACTCGGTCATTTTGGCTTCCCTAAGCTCAACTGGAAAGAAACGATCAAGGAAAGCCATCTTGAACTCCTCCCATCCAACCTTGACATCCACAACCTGTTCAACCAACTATTGCGCATACCATACTTGGGCCACATCCTTCAATTGGTAAGCGGCCAACTCGGTTTTCTCTTCCGAGTTCACTCCCATTATTGTCAACACCTTGATGAGTTCATCAATGTACTCTTGAGCATCTTCATTAAATTAAGAGCCAAAGAACTCCGGAGGGTTCATACTGGTGAAATCTCTCACCCTTGAAGTCAGAGTACCAAAGTTCACGGGATTCAACGGACGGGCTTGGTTGGCCACAGCTTGGGTGTCACGACCCAGATAGGGGCCTACATGTGACATGGCGAAGGATAACCCAAAATTCCGCGATCAAGCCATCATAGCATCATCACACACATCATTGGTTCGGAAGTGCAGAAGCTAAACACGTAACACATAAGCTCTAAGGGATTTGGGATTTGGGACTCAAGCTATGGGGACAATATCGGGAATGGGACAAGCATGCATTCACATAACACGTAGTAATTATCTCTAAGGGGACGGGTAAGTAGGATTCCACTATGGGGGCACACCGGGATTATGGGACGTTTCACATAAGCACATAGTCATTCACATTTCCCAATATTCATATCATAAGCATAATAAGAGGCCATTCTCATAATCTAGGTTAAATAGTATAGTGTTATATAACCAAATGTTTAACATAACAAGTGAACGTTCAAGAGTCTAGAATGGTCCAACAAGCCTCTACATGAATGAGCGGGGCCTCGACAAGTTTAAGGCTCACCCTCAAAACATAAGTAAGAAAATGGCATAACATAAAATAGGTAGAATAGGTAGAATATTATATCATATCAAGATGGTGTAAACACCCATAATTTCTCAAAGATCCATAACATAGTCTTTATGTGATCACTTCTCATATCATATCGAAATCAAGTCATATCATATCATAACATTAGGGCCAAACCCTTATCAAGAGTTTCATCATAACAAGTCTTTCATGCTCATGAATACAATGCATGGATGATCAAGAGTAGCATGGATATTGGATATCATCATTTAAGTCATCAATACAAGAAGTCCATATCCAAAGCATAATGAAATCATCAATTTAAAGTAAAATTCTTAATACCCATACTTGAATTGAAGAACTAAGGGGACATGCATTTTTGAATCATTATGAAATCAATGGAAATCATCAATTTGGGGCTCAATACTCTTTGAAATTTATAATTTAACACAGTCCACACTTCAATTTCAAGTAAATCATTCATAATCTTAAAGACCCATTTTCAAAGAAATCAAAATTCATCAAATTAAAGAAAAAGGTTTTGGGTCTTCATGGTTGAAAGAGAAACCATGAATCAAGCCTGCATACCTTGAATTAATCAAGAGGAACAAGAAGATTCTAAAGAAGAATTAATTTTCCCCAAATTCCCAAGCTTGTCTTCAATGGAGGTTGGGAGAAAAATTAAAAAGGTTCAAGAGATTGAATGAATTAAGAGTGATTAGGGTTCAATTTAGGGATTTTAGGAGAGTTTAGAAATACTGAAATGACCCTAGGATCAACTAGAATTACGATGACACCACTAATGAAATGGAGAAAATAACTGGGAACTGGAACGTAGGACAGCTACACGGATCGTATAATGGTCCACGGTCTGTGAACTCGATCGTGTGGATATACTTGGACATGGTCTTGGCTCGTAAATCTTGGGAACTTTCTGGACCACTCCACGATTGGCTCACGGGTCGTGAGGCATCACACGGACCGTGAACTGGTCCATGAAATCTCACTTGGCTCGGAGTTTTGGCCAAGGGTCCAAGAAACTCTTTGGATTACTCCACGGGTGCCCTCACAAACCGTGAGGCATCACACGGGCCGTGAAGTGGTCCATGGAGCCTCACTTGGCTCGGGCCTTAGTCCAACACCTAGCCCACACTCTAGATCAACCCACGAATGGGCTCACAGGCCGTGAACCCTACACGGTCCATGGTCCTTCCGTGTGGCCCTGCCTTAGCCAACTTTGTCCCTTCCTTTTTAGAATACTCTCGGGCATAGGCAGTCTCACCGTAATGGCCATAACTTCCACATCCGAACTCCAAATCGAGTGAGATCTATTAGGTTACGAAGATAACGCAAAGAGCTTTACTTTGATAGATCGTGTCCTACATAGTTTATCCCCTACCAAGAGATAGGGCCAATCAAAGTCAGCCCTACCACACGACCTTGTGCAAAAACCCAACCAACGCGATTCCTTTGAACATGGCCACATAAGTATGACCCATGATGGTCACTAGCCAACCAAAACAGGTTCAAAATAGACCTTGATCAACCACTACGAAGTTTAAAAATTTTCGGGTCATACAAAAATTCATTCAAGAAAAAAGAATATATCCAAAATGAATAACTTACATGCATATATAGAAAATGCTTGCATAATCACCAAATTTGTCAGTGAAAGTAAAATGAAAAACTCAGTCAACCACACTCAAATGAAAATACTTCACTCGATGAACATAACCCCTTGGAGTTGAGATGGTAGCCTTCTATCAGTACATAAGACAAATGTCTCAATTATTACCAATGATGCACACGTCTTCTTTCCATCATAAATATACAAACATAAGAAGTCCCCAAAAGTTTATCCTTTTTTCATATTCTATAAAGAAAAACAAGATGAAGTTCCTCAATTGGGACTCATATTGTTTAGTATTTCAGCTACCAATAAGTCAACAAAAGATTGTAAGCTTTAGAATTACCAAAAACAATAGAGTGAGCAAAGTTCTGCAGTAACCTTAAAAAAGATGTAAGCGCCAACATTTTATGTTCGCAACTATCTCTATATTATCTCTAATTAGACTATTGCCTTGTTAATGTAATAATTTGCATTGTGGCTTAATTTAGATATGTCATTTCAATGTATTTAGACACATGCCAATAAGATTATGGCTAAATTAAACTTTAAAGAAGAGAAAACTCAGCATAAATAAATCAATAAATATGGGTGAAAATGTAAGATGTGAGTGAATGATATAGTAATAAGATTATAACCATATTGTGATTAACCCTAGTTCACTTCTGATTAGCTCTTTTTTTCTTTATCTTTTCACATATTTCTAGCCTTCATCACTTCTAATAGATATGTTATCATTAATATTCGGACTAAGAGTTGTTTGACAATATCTTATATATCTTAACTACAAAGAGATTTTATTTTATTTTCTCCCGTGGTGACCTCTAAGGTCATTTTCATACTTTTATGTGAATTTATTTTTTTCCCTTTTTCATAGCTTTGTTATACTTATTAAGCAGTGTTGGGATAGATAACACACTTCCTGGAGTGATTAAATGGGTTTTGGGAAAGTTTGCTCTTTTTAGAGCTTTAAGTTGAAAAGAGTTGACTTTCATCAACACCAGAAGATTTGAGAAACGGATGAAAATTTCAATAGTTCCATTAGCTCCGAAAGTTCCATTTTGGACTAGAAAGAAGGTTGGTTTGAATTTTGGGGTTTTCATTTTATGTTTGTGCAAAACGTCATTTTAAAAGTAAAGTTTTGACCAAAGTTTGACTTCAATCAACTTTTTGGGAAAACCAACTCAAATGGAAATTTTATTAGTACGGTTAACTTCAGAACACCAAGTTTGGTCTAGAATGACCTTTGGTTTGGGTCCTGAGCTGTTCGAAGTGAGTTTTTGACCTTAAGCATCTAATAAATCAATTTCTGAAATGGTCAACCTCGGTCAACATTTTGAGAAAATATGCTTGGATGTAAATTCTATTAGCGCGGTTAGTTCTAGAATGTCAACTTTGGCCTTAGACGACCCTTGGTTTAGTTCCCAAGGTGTCCAAAATGAGTTTGTAATCATTTTTGTATTTTTGGAGTTGAATCCTTGAAAATATTGACTTTGGTCAATATCTCATCGAAAATACCTCTGTTAAAAAATGCATTGGTTCCGTAACTCTAAAATATCATTTTTGGTTGAGTTGCATGACTTGTTTGTGTTGGAAAGGCTCCAAAATAAATTTGAACCCCCATTAGAGAAAAAATTAAACCCAGCTTTTCCAAACTTTACACTAGTTGATTGTTGGTGCAACCCTCTTGTTCTTCGCGTTCGCAAGTACCTTTTCGTGATCCTAGAAGCCTGGAGAGGCTGACCTTCATGATCACAAGCATGTGGGCTGCATTTGCGAATGCTGCAGGTGCAATGCACTATGATCGCAGGCTTGACTTCTGTGATCATGGAGGGTAAGTGATGGTTGAACTCGATATCATGAATCCCTGCGATCACGAAGGTCAATTTTGGTTGATTCCAGTGAATAAAAAAGGAGTGTTCCAGTGATTAAGTCCCATTTTGGGACTTAGTTTTGAGCAATTTTGAGGGAGATTTTCCACAACACCAAAATTTGTGATTCTTGTTTAAGTGATTTCGTGATTCTCATGGGGATGTTCCGGCAATCAAAAATCCTACTCGAACATCGTAAATTTTATGTATTTTCATAGTTTTCTTCATTTTTGCACTAGTTAGAGCATGCCATTTGGTGGGTTATTTGGGGCCATCCGGTGCTCAAAATATACCTATTTTTTGGTGTACAAGTTTCGTGAGCCTATTGGGACCTTCTGACAGAGTTAGTTTTTTGAAGTTGTACGTGAGTTCAAATGTCAATTTTTTTTGCCTAATTCCAATCCAAATTTAATTATAGCAATATGGGTTCCATTAGACTCAAGTTGACTTATAAATTTATAATTTGATAGAGTGACACTGTTTGGATGTTATTTGGAAAGGCAAGGATCTTTATGACCGGAAGCTATAGTTTAGAAAATCCTTGATGTTGTGTTGTATAAAATCTTTAGAAATAGCTTGTTAGGGAATTTAAACTTAGGCCGAATAGTTGAGTTGTCAAATTATGTGACTTATTATAATTATGGTTTGCTATTTATTGTGATCGCTGAATTTTGGGAAATCTCTTAGAATTTGGAAAGGGGTTAAAGTGGATATATTAATTTTGTTGTTGGGTTCTTTTGACTATTTTGACCTTTTGTAAGTCTAAAACAAGTTAATTGATGAAAAGAGAAATTTTTACAAGTTAATGAATTTTTTACCGAAATTATGAGAAATTGATAAAAATATAGAAACTTCTTCTTTTATAAAATAGGTAGGAAAACTTTCTCTGTATTGATAGCTTGATGTAAATTTCGGGCAACTCGTAAATATTTTGGGTTTCATATTACCATAGAAGCTCGAGGCTATTCCGGACGGTCCGTAGACATACTTTTGGGTTACATAATTCACATATTGACAGCTCAATGATATTTTGGATGGGCCATAGATATTTTGGATTATAGATCTTTAGGTACAGAAACTCAAAGTAATTTCGGGTGACCCATGGTTGTTTCAGGGTTTATTTCTACTATCTTTTAAAATTAAATTTTTTTTTTTAAATTTTGCATGAGAGAAAGAAATGGGGTTGGCATAATTTATGATCATGATTGTATTCTAATAGATTGATGCTAATTACCTTCCCCGATTACCTGTGGCTACTTGTTATTATGTCTTATCTGTTAGATTATCATCGTGCTATTTACTTTATATATTATCTATTTGTGCTTGGTCGATCTATGATGCCTTCTGGATATCCCGTGTTTGGTGCTCATGCTACACTTCTGCATCTTTTTTTATGTAAACCCCAATTTGAGCCACCCTCAGTACGCACCCAATCATTGGTAGCTACTTCCAGTTCGGATCATGGTAAGCTCCTAACATCCAGAGTTTTACCTCTTTTCCTTCTTCACTATTTGATTTTATTTTGTTATTAGACAATCATACTTTATTGTACTTATTGTATTTATCAGCTTCTAATACTTATTAGCTCTTGTATATGGTGACACTAAGTTATGTGGTTTGGATCTAGTGTTGGTTTGTCTTTTGGTTGTTGTAGACATTTAATATATTTTGTATCGTATTGTATATCTATATTTTTTTCGTATTTATTGGCTATTTTATTCCATATTCCACATTCTAATATTATCTATATGTATGAATAATTTTAAATTGTATTTGAAATCTTCAATTGGCTGACCTACTTGGGGTTTATAGTAGGCGCCATCATGATTCAAAATTTTGGTCATGAAGAGTGGTATCGAAGCTTAGGTTCACTGGTCTCACCATTTCAGGAGCAGGTGTCTAGTAGAGTGTTACGAATTGGTACGATGACGTCCGTATCCAATCTTTGGGAGGCTATTGGGCATTGTTAGGATGAACTTATTATTTTTTATTCTTATCATGCTTTGTAATTAAAATTTAGCATCTAAAACCTTATTATTTCATTCTTTCTCAGATGAGACGAGCTAGATTTTTTATGGGTGATCATGAGCCCCTTGCACCTATAGATGGAGCCCTAGTTTAGGGCAGAGGTAGGGGTAGAGGTTGAGGCCATCCTAAAGGTTGATGCAGAGCTAAGGTTGCAACACTGGTTCATAACCAAGAGCAGGCACCGACACAAGAACCCGAGATTGAGGTTACAAATTTTGAGCATCAACCTAGTGAGGAGGCTCCAACTCTCCCTCCACCTGGATTTATGGCCACACCACTACTACATGATGCTTTGGCAAAGATCCTTAGCTTTATTGAGGGTATGTCTCGAGCATCCACGATTTCGAGCACTTCGGCAGAACCTCAAAGCAGAGAGGAGGGTCAGACTTTAGAGCAGAATGGGGTGCCATTTGATAAGACCTTGGGTTCAAAATATAATGTTATGGCTCGTAGACTGGTAGTTCAACCGATCCCTACTATGGTTCAACCATTGATCGTCAAGCCAATGATGTCTATTGAAGAGCGCAAGATGTTAGAGAGGTTTATTAGATTAGGGCCTCTCAGATTCTCAGGTGTTGTAGGTGAGGATGCCACGAGTTTTTGATCAGTTGCCAAGTACTATGGTTCAACCATTGATTGCCATGCCAATGATGTCTACTGAGGAGCAAAAGATGTTAGAGAGGTTCAATAGATTAGGGTCTCTCAAATTCTCAGTTGTTGTGGGTGAGGATGCCCATGAGTTTTTGATCAGTTGCCAAGAGAGGTTGCATAGCCTTTGCCTAGTTGAGTCCCATGGGGTTGATTATATTTCTTTCCAATTGGATAGGCTAGCAATGTAGTGGTGGAGGTCCTATCATAATTGCAACCAACAGGTTCACCTCCTATGACATGGACTCAGTTCTCTAAGACTTTCTTGGAGAAGTTTGTGTATTGCAATTCACGGGAGACACTGAGGGATGAGTTTACAATATTGGTATAGTGATCAATATCAATTGTCGAGTATGAGGCATTGTTCCATGAGTTGTCCTGACATGCCATAATAATCATGCTGACAAAGGAGGAGTGGGTCCATAGATTTTTCAGAGATCTGTCTTATCCCTTGAGATTGGCTATGGAGCAGATGATTTCTTTTGGGTGTTCATTCCTCCATGTAGTGGATCATGCACGCACCATTGAGGCCATATGTCGTGAGGCCTATGGAGGCAACGACAAGCTACCTCATCGTTAGGGTGGTTTCACAAGGCATTAATCTCATGGTAGAGGTTTTTAAGGCAGGGATTATAAGCAGGAGGTCCCATATGGTAGGCTCACTACTACAAAAAAAAAGAGCTTTAGTGGCAATAAAAAATGGCATTGGCAGCAATAACTATTGTTGCTATATCTTTTACCGGCTATTGATCTTTAGCTGGTGATTCAGGGGTCGATAAAGCCTTTGACGGCCATTCTCACAAAAGTTGGTAAAGGATATGATCTATTGCCACTACAAATGATTAGTTTTAATGGCAATTATTTTGGTTACTAAATCTAATTCATATCGGCTAAGTGTAATCCTTTAGCTTTTATTTTTATAGCTGTTAAATTCAATTAAATTACCACTAAAAATTAATAGTTCTAATTATTTTGTGCGAATTCCAATTGCTATAATATCCCTTGTGAAGTCGTCTAATTTTTATCCTTTAACGTCTATTTTTATATCTAATAAATTTAATTAAATTTGACAATAAAAGTCACAAGCTTTAATGACAATTGTTTAGCCACCTTTAGTACTGTCTAGTTTGCATTTCTAATGATAATTTCAGTAACAGAAAAATCCAAAAAAAAAATTACTAGTAAAAGATAGCCTCATAGTGGCAACAAAATTTAGCGAACGTTAAAAAAATATATATAACTATTAATTCATAAAACAAAATGTATCTCATTAAAGCTAATTTCACAGCTTGAAAAATAAATCACTCTAGATGGTTTTACCATCTAAAATTCTCACGAAAAGAATAATATGTTGCTCCTTTCCCCATTCTTTTTCCACTTTGCTTTGTTTGAACTAATATAAATAATCTTATAGAATAATGTCTTCAAACAACCTTTTTGTTTCATTTGGAGGACTTATGATGCCGCAAAATTTGAGCTTGATCAGAAGCTTTTCGTTCTCATAAGGAAGGTTTGATGTAAAGAATTGATAATATCCCAATTTTAACTTAAGATGTGACAAGAGTATTTGTGAGCTAAGCTACTGGCACCTGATAAATCACGCATTGGGTTCAGTTTCAAGGATGCAAAAGAATGTAACTGAGATAATAATGAAGACCAAGGAGCGGGAGCTCTCAATATGTTGGGTTATAGAAACCCTGATGTGCAGTTATGATCTTTATTCCTGATAGCACCAGAAGAATCTTTTCCTATTACTAGTACTAGTATTTATCACAAAATATTTTCCTACTACTAGTATTTTGTGATGGAAAAAAAACACTTTTATCAACTGGTAATATAGTTTCGGTCCATGTTTTAGCTATTATTCCTAGGCTAGTGTAGTTGAACATCTTTCTGTTTGCATGTTATATTTTGACACCTTCATGCATTACAATACATATGAAATTTTCTTCACTGATGAAATTATACACCTAGTTTAATTTACTTAAAAGTGTAAGGATTTGCAAGAAAATAAAAATGAATGTTATATGTCCAGTTCCAGATGCATATGGTAATATCTAGGTGGCATCAAGCAATGGGTTTCCTGTTTTCTTTATTACATTTTCTGATAATAAGCAAAAAGACAAACAGATAAAACCATTAGATTCATTTTTAATACTAGATGAAAATTAGATTTTCAAAAAGGATTTTACGTATATAATTGATAGTGTAAAGATTTTTTTATGCTATTGATAAATTGTAGTATGTTTTCTACCTTATTCCTTGAAATTCTTTCACACTAATATTTGTACATCAAAATTAAACTGCTTACAAAAAAGGTTTAATTTATATCCACTGATTGTATGGCATTATCGTTTACCCTTCTAATTAACCTAAAGATAACTGTATTTAACTGTCCATAATATACTAGAAAATAATAACAAATAAATTTATATACATGTTAAAAAAATAAATCGATAATGTAGAATGTTTTGTTACATTGCAAAGGTGATTTGATTTATATATCATTATAGCATTGAAGAGAGTGCATTCTTAGTTTACCTGTTGAAGAAGAAAATGTCATTTCAAGCTTTGAATTGATTATTATTTTCTGCTTATGACGAATGCACTCGAGGAATTTAACCTTGATAAAATTTCCATTTCTTTTATTATGAGTAGGCAAACTCATGAAGGGTGTTTCAATTTGGTTGGATAGTGACTGATTAGTCTTAAAATTGATTATAATGCATGGATTTACTGTTTTCTTCTAGTTTTAATCTGAAAATTAATGGTTGCAAACATTAATTGAACTCTCTAATTGAGCTAGAGATAGTCCGTTCACACATACAAATGTTTGGTGGTTTGTATGGCACGATTTTGGGGTTAGGAAGAACATATCAAAAATACACATGAGGACTCAAGCCTCCACATCATACTTCTTTTAGGAGATAGGTTATTTGAAATTGTGTATATTAAATTATTTTAGTATATTTTCCTTAATTCATTATCGTGCCGGAACGTGACACCTGATCCAATATATATATCGTGTCGGAACGTGACACCCGATCCCATAATATCGTGTCGGAACGTGACACCCGATCCAAT